>JAHBCN010017050.1:0-18845 GCA_019359885.1 Listronotus oregonensis | reverse complement strand
AAACATATTTCTTAAAATATATACCCATTTTACCAATTTACTAATCATTACTTGCTATTGTTAAATGTATTTTTATGACACAAATGTATCCAGGGTTTTTCCTATCATTATTTTCATGTAATATATAGGGCCAAGTGTAAACTTAAGGTGTCATTTGCATTGATAATGCTACAGTGTAGCGCAACATGTCTGCATAATTTATGTATATAGTGTTTGATTAAATTAGGGAAAGTCAACAGCAATTGCTTTTTTGTAAAGTACTGACTTTCATCAAGTATCGATTGATTCTGTAAATTATATTTTCACGACGACCCCGGCCTCAATCCGCGGGTTTACCACAAAAGGTAAAGTCAACACTATTTTTTTTGTAAAGTAGTAAGCGTTAACATACGAAGGTCACTACTTATATTTTGAGCCTTGGTAACACTGAGTGTTGTCAGACGCCATCTAACGTTTTCGCTGGAAAGCTTGACATTTTTCACCATAACCTTATTCAGAACATTTTGTTATTTGACCGCGATTAGTATTTACAGTCAGTTAAAAATAGTGTGTCAGCGAAAAAATGGAATTAAATCGTGAACATTTTCGTGCCATGATTTATTACGATTTTCGACGTGGATTATCAAGACAGCAATGCATTGATCAGCTAACTTCCCCTTTTGGTAAAGAAGCCCCATCCTTTGCCACTGTGAAGCGCTGGTATATTGAATTTAATCGAGGTCGCCGTTCACTCACCGACGAGAGTCGTGAAGGTCGGCCAAAATCAGTTGTTGTGCCCGAAAACATTGAAGCTGTGCAAAAACTAGTATTGCAAGATCGTCAAGTGACATACTGTGGTATTAAGGCAACTTTAGGTATTAGTTCCACCAGCATAAATAAAATTTTGCATGATCATTTAGCTGTGAAAAAAGTTTGTTCCCGTTGGATCCCACACAATTTGACAAAAGTTTAAAACGATGCTCGTGTCGATTGGTGCAAACAAATGCTCAAGAAATTTAATGGCGGTGCTTCAAAAGACGTTTACAAGATTCTAACAGGTGACGAATCAGGATCTATGCATATGAGCCAGAAACTAAGCAGCAGTCGACTGTGTGGGTCTTTCAGGATGAGCCGAATCCAACAAAAGTTGTTCGCGCTCGAAGCACTTCGAAACAGATGGTCGCCTGTTTTTTTGGAAAAACCGGTCATGTGGCAACAGTACCGTTAGAGACACAAAGAACGGTCAATTCTAAATGGTACACCACCATTTGTTTACCCGAATTTTTGGGTGAAATCAGGAAAACAAATGCGAGCCGTCGGATCATCCTTCATCATGACAATGCCAGCAGTCACAAATCTCGTGTCACAACCGACTATTTGACCGCTCAAAAAATCGAATTATTGGGCCTCCGCCGTACAGTCCTGATTTGGCACCAAATGACTTCTTTTTTTCGACAATCAAGAATAAGTTGCGTGGGCAACGATTTACATCGGCCGAAAAAGCTGTTAATGCATTCAAAAACCATGTTTTGGGGGTGTCTCCATTGGAATAGAAAAACTGCTTTGACAAGTGGTTCGAACGCATGCAAAAGTATATAGATCTTAAAGAAGAATATATTTAAAAACAATAAAACCATGTTCAATGATAAGTTAATGTTTTTTCTTTATTAGGCTCAAAATATAAGTAGTGACCCTCGTATTGTTATTATATTTTACAATTACTATTCTTAGACAAGAAGAAAATAAGGCTGTCTAGTTTTTCAGTTTTTTTTGTTGTAAAAATTTAAATAATTATTATATTTTTTAAAAAACCAATAGCTCCAATCTTTAATTATAAATACAAAAATACTAATAATCAAAAATAAAACGCCTAAGCAAGTCACTTGTCTTCTTATATAAACATAGTTTCACGACAAGTTAAAAAATATTCAAAACGGATATTTTTTCTTCCTGGAAAATATGAGGTACAATAGTAAAGGAATATTGCAGGCTCCGCGTCAATATTTTATTATACATTTTAATACCCATTAAAGTCACCAATTGAAAGTTAAGTACATCAGAATTTTGCAATAATTTATTGAATTACACAAAATTTATAGATAATTTAATTTTATTTATATAAAAAGCCAGACGGTTTAAATTATCATTAAGTAACTCTTATGTTTAATTAAATTGTTTTTACTAAATGTTTTAATTGTATTACTAATAAACACTCCAGTCTGTTTTTTCGATAGTAAAATATACAAAGTTATGAATTTTTCCGCACTGTTTGTGATTGTAATAACAAGGTAGGCTTATTTACAATCTACACTGTTAAAACAACCTTAGTATATTTTTATTTATAAGTTACTTTAACATTTACCGGGTGGTGCAACGCCAGACTGGCCATAGGAAATCCCATGTAAATTTTGATACATTGAAATATTGGCTCCCCTATTGAATTTACAACAAAATTGTATTAGACTACTTTGAAGACGTTGATAAGATTAGCACATTCTAAATTTCTTTTTTTTTCTGATAAGGCAATTAAAAGTTATTTAAGAAAAACTATTTGTAAAATCGTTGCATACCTGCTACATACCTTAATGAATCCACCAGTAATAAATAAAATGTCTTGTCAACTTTTTAGTTGATGTTTTACTTTGTATTAGTTATTTCAAAATGTTTTACAGTATTGAAGAGAAAATAACAATGATTAAATGGTATTACATGGAAAATAGTTATCGAAGAGTATCCGACATGTTCTCTACGTTTATTCCTGACAGACACATTCCAAGTAAGACAACAGTTCAAAATATCGTTCATAAGTTTGAGACAAAAGGTACTGTTATTAATAAATGCAACTGCTTAGAGCAGAATAATAATGTACTCGATGGAAGAGCTGAAGAAAATAATGCCGATTTAGATGTTTTACTTCATGTAAAAGAAAATAAAGGAATTAGCACCAGGCTTCTTGACAAAGTTGTAGGAAAGGATCACAGCACAGTACTGCGCAAATTAAAGAAACATAAATATCATCCGTACAAATATCAAAGACACCAGGAATTAAGGGAAGGCGATGAGATCCAAAGAGCAGATTTTTGTTTTGAAGTTATGGAAATGGCGAATAACAATAGGGACTTTGGTAATTGTCTCGAAAGTTGCCTCCTCTCCGATTTTGACCAAATTTGGTATACGGGGGTTTTTTGGGGCGCTGATTACGAATCTAAAAAAATATTTTTTTGGCAACGTTTCGTTTTCTAGATATTCATCACCAAAGTTAAAAATCAAAGTAACCTCATTGTCACTATATTCCCCTCCTTTTTGTACACAATTCTTGATTTTTACACTAAAGTGGCACACAATATTTGTTATATATAATGTTTGCAATTAAATAGAAAAAAGATTTAAATTAAATATAAAAAAACAAGTTTCTAAAAGGTGTTTGTGAAATATTGTGTGCCAATGTAGTGTAAAAATCAAGAATTCTGTGCAAAAAGAAGGAGGAATAGTGTAAATAAGGTTAGTTTGATTTTTAACTTTGATGATGAATATCTCAAAAACGAAACGTTAACGAAAAAATATTTTTTTAGATTCGTAATCAGCGCCCCAAAAAACCCCCGTATACCAAATTTGGTCAAAATCGGAGAGGAGGCAACTTTCGAGACAATTACCGGGACTTTTTACGCAATATTTGTTTTAGTAACGAATGCACCTTCACATTAAACAATGAACCAAACGTTTAAAACCTCAAATACTGAAGCAAAGAAAATGAACACAGATTTGTATCTACAAGGACTAAATACCCTCCAAAGGTAAACCTTTGGGCGGTTATATTTGGACATCGGTTTATTGGAGCTCTTTCTTGAATCACAATTTGGGAACAGAAACTTTTTTAGAACTATTGCAAAATCAAGTGGGGCCGGCATTGGAAGAAGTTGCACCTAACAATCAAGACATTTGGTTTCAAATGGATGGTTGTCCTGCACACATTTCACGAGAAGTGTTCAACATGTTTTCAATGGACTCACTATAGGACCATACTACACCATAAATTGGCCAGCTAGGTCTCCTGATCTTTCGCCAAACGACTTCTTCCTTTGGGGTCATATCAAAAATGTTATTTATACAAATTTGAGTTATCAAAATTTAGAAGAATTAAAAATTTCAATTTCAGCGGCGTGCGATCGACTATCGGCATTTCAACTTCATTATGTAAGAACTGAATTTTATAACCGTTTAGGATATTGCTTAGCAGTAAACGGAGGTCTGTTTGTGCATCTAATTAAATACATTAGCTTTTAGTTTCAATGTGTTGTGTTAAAACTTATTTTTAGACAGTTTTTAAGTGTGTTTTTCACCTTCCTATAAATTTGTTCAATTATGTAAAAATCTCATTTTGTAGTTCAATGTAATTTCTTGTATTTATTAAATGATTCATCAAAATATTTTTGTTTTTTTAATGTTCTAATATTGGACTCCAAACTCTAAAATTTTACCTTCAATTACTCGATCTTTTCTACAGTTTCGGAAATCCTTATATTTACCTTCAATTGTGTTGCACATTTTAGGATAAATTTTCCTTTAACTTAAAGAAAATTATTAAATTATTTAATAATAGGTACCTAATTAGTAAATTAAAACCAGATTTCCTAAGATAAACCTATATTAATCTGAAAAAAAGCATAAAATTTTATGTCTTACCAATACAAGTAAAAAGAATGTTGGATGATTTCATGACCAAAAAAAAACATCGTGGGTATGACACATTTTTTAATCTGGTAATTAGACTCACACAGTCTTAAAGATCAAATTCCCAGAAAAGTTTAAAGGTTAATATGCGGTATAACATGTGTACTCTTCCCAATTTTAAAAAATATTTGCAAATACTTCATATTTTAAGTGGACAGATAAAGCTATATATTATTATTTTTAACCTAAATTAGTTTGGAAGTTTTTAAATTACATATAAAATTATGCCTTAACATGTTTTATAATATGACCTGGTATTTAAATTTAATATCTGACGATTGAACTGCCTTTTTCATATATTTTTTTTCAATATTACTTAGGCAACTGGCCTTTTCCTTACTCCATTTTAATAGATGTGTAATCCTTATTACTTAAATCATATATTAACTGCATATTCTCTTCTACTCTTACCAAGTCAATGCCCGGGTACCAGAATATATTTCAAATGCAAATATTTGCACCAACTCCCTTTTTCCTTCACCTTAACGATCTTTTCCCTTTTACGAATTATTGCATTTATAGTTTAGGTAGCGTTATTATTCTTTTGGTATATTTTTTTGCTTAAGCCCGTCTCTAAGCATTTAGAAAATAAAACAGAATAATATAGAAGCTATTTTGCCCCTTCTAACCTATAAATACAGTAGATCTGTATCCCAAATCAAACCCTACTTAACATATTCTTTCTATATTTGGATAATTATTTCTTTTATAGCCTTTTTAATTTTATCCAAAAAAGAACCTCTTGCCTTATTATTAACCATACTATTATCATACAGCTTTCTCCTCCTGCCCACCGACAGACGTGTCCTTCTTTGATGGTCATTTTTAGGATTTCTGACCTAAACATTTTGCCAGTATAATTTTTTTTCTTGCCGCATGAAGAAATACTAGAAAGTTTCACTCTTATGCATTGCAGTCTAACTGGAAAAGTCCCGATACTTTCACTTTGTGTTTTTTATCTTTAGACTGTTCAAAATATGGAACTTGTCTGCCTGCAGAGGTCTTCTTTTCCTCCAATCTACAAAACGTTAGCTTCTATGTTTATATCATTTCTTACTAAAAAGGTTTTATTCCATTTTATTTTTTGTTTTATATTTTTTAGTACGTTAACTAACAGCTATAATGTAAGTATTCGGAGATTTCCCAAAAACTTTAAATTTGGCACAGCTTCAGCTGCTTATCAAATTGAGGGTGGATGGAATGCAGATGGTAAGGGTGAAAGCGTATGGGACAGAGCAACTCATGAACATCCCGAGAAGTTTTCGGGTGACAATGGTGACATAGCATGTGATTCGTACCACAAATGGGAGCAGGATGTTTATCTTTTAAAGGATATGGGAGTCAATACATACAGGTTTTCAATTGCGTGGTCAAGGGTATTACCAACAGGTAAACGTTTTTGTAAAATTATAAACTACCTTAATGATTTAAAATATGTCAGCACACTCAACCCACGACGTAAAAAGACTCATTAAATTTGTAAGAAATTTCTTTATAATATTATTTTTGCATTTAGGTAACAAATTTTAAATAACATTTTAAAACTGGCCTTTTACAATTTCATCAATTTTGGTTCTGTAAAAGTTAAAATAATAACTTAATATGAACTACAACTTGGTAACCATTTTCCTCACTGAAACTTTTTATTAGAAGAAGTTAAAACCTTTACTTAGATACATACGTAGAATTAAATTATTAGTTCACAAAAACTGCAAACAAATTTCCCAACCTTTTCTGATTTAAAGAAAATGTAGGATTTAAAGATAATCTAAAAAATACATTGGTTTAAAAACTAAAAAGCTTTTTAAATCACTTAAATAAAAAGTATTTGTCAAAAATATTAATAAAAGTAAAATGTCTTTATACCATGTACAATGTAATAAATTTATTGAGTACTAAAAATTCGTTTGGGGTAAATTTAAGTTAAAAATATTTGTTAAAATAACACCTGCTTGTTTAAATTATTAGAATTAATCAGTATTCCGTATAAGGCGGTGGGATTTTGTGGATATACCATTTTTCTTTATCAAAGAATATAACTTTTAAGTTACAACCTAATAATTATACTTATTTATGCAATTCAACATAAGTTACCTTGACTTTAAATCTAAGAAAGTAAATAACAATTTTATTTTAGTATTTTAAGCAAGCATTTACAACTTATCCTAGTTTATTTTTAGTAATAAATAGTATTTATAATTTCCTCCATTTATAGGTTTTTTTTTCTTGAGGGGAACGCTCATGCTCACCCCGCGACTATTTTACGCGGGATAGTGTAGGACTCTGTGGTTCTAACCAACAGCCTACCCACTAAAACCCCTCTTTCTCCGTAGAGTGACCTTGAAAGGTTACGGAGTCGTCTGTTTGACATTTCATCATAACCTTTCACCATAATAGTGATCATGTTTGTTGTCTTCGATCTTTTTCCTTCCTTATTATAATATTTCTTATATATTCATGAACTTTGTCGTACGTTTCCTTATTTGTTAACATTACTTCGATGATATTGTCAGCATTTAACTCCGTATTTTTTTCTTGTATTATTTAAGCACGCTCTTCAGCCCATATTTGGCATTGGAACATAGTATGTTCAACTGTGTCCTGATCTCCGCAGTAATTACATGTGTCTTCTTGTATTTTTCCCATCCCTTTAGCATATGTGTTAAATGATCCGTGTGCTGAGAAAAATTGAGTAGTAAAATAGTCCACCCTTCTATATTCACAAGCTATCCATGCTTTGATGTTCGGTATTAATCTTTTCGTCCATTGTGCCGTTTTTCTATTTTCATCCCATACTCTCTGCCATTCTTCAATTAATCTCCATCTGGCATTTTTCTGCACTTCTTTAATATGGCCTTGTCCTGTTGCGTGTAAATATCTTCTCTCTCTCACCATAATGTCTATCGGTATCGCGCCCGTTATTACCTGTATTGCTCGGGTGGAAACAGTGCGGTATGTGCTTGCCACTCTTAAAAGCATTTTTCTCTGTACCCTCTCCATGATGTCCCTATGTCTTTTATATTTGAGAACATAGGACCATAGGTAGGTCGCACCGAAAAAGTTCGCAACTATAAGTGAGAAAAATTGCTTTATTGCCTTTATTCTTCTTTTAACTCAACACTTTTATTTATTTAATAAAACCAATCAGTTAAACATGAATGTCATTGTTCCTGGGTGATTTCCTAAACAAGATGTTTAAACGCAGAAACAGCTTTCTTTGAATTTAAAAAACGTTTACCACGCATTTTATCTTTAAGTTTTGGGAACCAAAAAAAAAAAAAAATACACATGGTGATGGTGGAAGGTAGATGTTTCAATAATTTTACCTTCGACTGCTCTAAAAATCGATTTGTTTGCAGCTCCGGATGCGACAAAGTATTGTCGTAGTGAACAACCATGTTGCTTCTGTAGTGTACCAAAGAGCATTAACTGTCCGTTGATCTTCCAAAGAAACCGTTGTGGTTTTCTTTCTTTTTTCAATAAAACGTAATCATCTTTTTCCCATCACTGCAGGACTGTCTTACTTTAACTGGATTGGGATCAGTTGAAAACACCCATTGAGCCGACGGGCGCTTTGATTCAGACTCAGAGGCATAAATCCATGTTTTGTCACCAGTGATGATGCCGTAGACAGCAGTTGATCTACCATTTGACGCGATGTGCTTTTTGAGCTTTGATTAAATTATGGGGAACCCAACGACAACACACCTTTTCAACTTCACGATGATGGTCCAAGATCTTTTTAATTGCAATCATTTCAATCCCCAAAATACCCCGAATAATTTGATATGTTACACGATTGTCTTCTTTTATCATTTGTCGATCGGTAGCTATGTTTTCTTTAATGACAGCAGAAATTGACCGACCCTTACGCAATTCGTCATTCAACGAAACTCGTTCAAACTTCGTTTAACCAGTTGTATATACACAAGTCTATTTCGTGTCACAGGTGCCTTGAGTATAATAGTTTGCTGAATTTTTCGGTGTGACATACGTATACTTTTAAAAAGCCTAAAATTTAGGTTTTATAAAAAAATGAAAAAATACAGTTCTACTGGAAATCTTCAAATTGTCAAGACTTAACTAACTTGAATTGCAACATTAATTAATATTGCACTTTGATTTAAATTTCGTAGGTTTTATTAATCAAATAAATCCAGCTGGTGTAACCTATTATAAAAATTTAATAAAAGCACTTAAGGAAAACAATATTGAGCCTTTGATTACAATGCACCATTGGGATATACCTCAAGCTTTAGAAGATATTGGTGGTTTTCTTAATCCGGATATTCAAGATATATTTGTGAACTATGCCAGGTAGGTAAATATTACTATAGTTTTTGGTAAAAAAACAAACCACTTTTAGTGTTAACTAACCCTTCTTTTATTGTATATATAAAGGAGTACTGATACTCTACTACTACTTAGTCTGCGTTTTTCACTTATAAACTAATATATTTATGGTACTCGGTGGCACTTCTAGGATTTTTAAGTTTTTTTATCTTAAACGTGAACCAGGGATCCAAATTAAATTGTATATACCAAACACCATTAGCCTTAAAAGAAACACTTTGGTAAAGAAAATTTTTATTTTGGAATTTGCAAAAAAGAGTAGGTTTTTTTTTGCAGCGCTCCCAAAGAAAAATATAAGTTTTAAAGGCTAATCCCCTATTTGTAGCCAGTTAAAAGTAATTTTCCTATGCAAATATTTGAGATACCATTAATTTCAAGAACAATGCAGATATGATGGGATCTGACGAAAAAATTTAATAATTTCCAAAAAATACAAATGGAGGATTCATTCAAACATTTTGAAAATCCTAGAGCCGCCACTGATGACACTGTTTCTACTACTCAATTTAGTCTTGTAGTAAAACACTTCTATACATATAACTAGAGTTTTTTTGACTTGAAAAATAAAATTAAAAAAGTTGTTTTTTCTTAAATTTTAGTCGCTAACATAAAATACACTTTTAAGCAAAATTCTATAAATAACATCTGATTTAAAAAAAATATGTGGAAAAAGAATCACCTCATGCTTCCTCTACTTTAATTTTCATAAAAATATTGGGTATTCCAAAGAGAAAACACTCCATAAAAATATGCAATTACGCAAAATAAACCTTTTTGTAGGCAGGAACCAAACAAATAACAAAAATTTTTCATCTGGAACATCAATAAAGTTTTTACAAAACCAATTAAATAAATTATTCATTAGATAAATTAAAGTATTACTTAAGGTCTAGAATTGATTATAATTATTTATTCGCACCTGAATAGGAAAAGAGGAATAAGTCGAAAAATGTGAAAATGAATTAACATTAATTTATTTTTTACATTTTTTGACAAAATATGAAAGCTTTAAAAAACTTAAAAGTTGTTAGAATTGCCAAAATGTTCAAATTTTATTGAAACATAAATTAAACAATAAATACAATAATTTAAAATTTAAATTTAAACAAGTTGGCCATTCTAAGCTCTTTTTAATTTTAAAAGCTTTTAGATTTTGCAGAAAAAAATTAATAATAATTAAAATTACCATTTTAATCGTTGTTTAATTTAGATTAACTCAATTTCACACTTTTCGACTCATTTTATCCATCTGTTCCAATTCAGGCGCCTATTAATATTACACCTTTTTTTGTAAGGTTTCTATTTGATACCTTTGGAAATGATGTTAAAGACTGGGTCACCTTTAATGAACCCAAGCAAACATGTCTAGGAGGTTATGGTGAAGGTGTTCTAGCCCCTTTAGTGGAGGGAAACGGAATAAATGAGTACAAGTGTGCCCATAACCTAATAATTGCACATGCTAAAGCATATAAACTGTATAACGAAGAATATAGGGCAAAGCAGAATGGTAGGTATTTATTAATACCTTATAAATATATGTATTTTGTTTGTAATAACGATATTTGGGTTTTGAACTCTATGAAAGATAAAAGAAAAATTAAAAAGCATAACTTTTATTTTTTTGTTTTGGTAATTCAATTATTAGAAAAAAAAACATAACAATTCATTTATTTTTGTGGCACGTATTGAAATCCTTTAATTTTTCAGATGTTATGAAATAACATAGTACATTACTTAAAATAGGTTATACTTTTTTCTTTTCGAAATTTTTCAAAATTTTAAAAAACAATTTCAAAGTATTTTTTTCTTTTGAATCTAGCTTGCAAGTCAATTTGAAAAGAACGTTTGATTTTGTTAACCAATATCTTTAGACGTACACTTCTTTCCTAGCAACATTCACTTGAAAAACACATAGCTTGTCCTACATGTATAGGTTTAGAATAATTTGCAAATTCCCAATATTTTTCCTCTTTTTAAATTCTAGTATATTTAGATTTCTAGAATGTAGACTATCTACATACTCGGTGGCTCTTCCATCCAAATTGTGACTAATAGCTAGTCAGACGTTTATTAGATATTATTAATTAAATTGGAGTCCAAATATTAAAAAAACCAATGACAAATCTAAAGTTTTTTTCAGGACGAGTGACGATGGTTATTGATACTACATGGTTTGAGCCTGCTTCCAATAGTACGGATGACATCGAAGCAGCCGAAAGACGTTTGCTTTTTACTGTAAGTAATATAAAATTTTTATAATTTTAGGTTGCCTTTTTGGTAATGATAAGCAAAACTAACGCACGTTTATAAATTTGCCACAAATTGCTTTTTGCAAAGCGCTTATATACGTTTCTAAAACTGCAAAGAAAAATACTTAACAGTATAAAAGGGACTGGTGATCGAAATCTGATATTGTATATAATTTTTAAATAGTTTAAAAATTACCTCTTATCGTAAAAGTGATGGTGAGTCTTTTCAGCAGTAGTTACAAATATAATTTGTATTTTACGCTAAAGATAATATTTAAAATTAAAAAAATATATATGCTTTATACTGTTCTTGTTTATTTACTTACTAAAAACACGTAAAACGAACTACTAATCTCATATAAAGTTTTTTCGGGGGTAATATCCCTAGTGCATTTAATTTTTCCGGAAAAATTCGGAAAACGAGTTTCTAAGTAATTTGTTAAAACAGATTACTTAGAAACAAGTGTTCCAATTTTTCCACAGGAAAAATTAGATGGACGAGGGATATTTGGTAAGATTATTTTCTGAGTTAAATAAACATTTTATTTTAATACAAATTTTTTTATTAAAACAGTAAGAACAATAATTAATAAGAACAATATATCTTTCAAGCTAGGAAAGGTAATTACTTCAAACTTATTTTAAATTACAATTAATATAAAAATTACAATTATTGTAGGTTACAGGAGTATTGTTAGCCATATCGGTTAAATTGTTTTTAATTATGTTTGTAGTAGCACTATTTTCTATGTTGGTGTGAGGAGTGTCAAACGACTGATGGTGTTGGCTCGAAGAAGTGTCTATTTTTTGTCTTTTCAAGGGAGCTTCGAAGCTTGTAGATGGTACATTATTTTGGACGGTTCTTAAGGCAGTGATGATATTTGAATGATGTTGACTGTCCATTTGTAGATACGGTTGGATAGACGCAACTTTAGAATTCCCTGTGATTTTGATGAGTTGCTGCTCGCCTACACCGGCCTTTGCCAGATTAGTATAGTAAATACGAAGTCAATCCGAACAGCTAAATAAAAGACTCACATACCGGGACTGCTCAATTCACCAAAAAATCCCCAATAAAAATGACCCAACTGGACCCAACTTTATGATGGTTAGACCCCATATGAATATTTTCTTGCATGCACAGCCGCTTCTAGTCGGTCAAATAATGTTTCATGGACACAAAAATAAAAGAATATCCAAAAATGTCTGGCCCGCTGTAGGTACCTGCATTTGCATTGTCGGCTAAATTTATCAGTGCTGTGCTTGTGATGACTTGTCGATCAAAATATAAGGAATTGAAATTGGTTTATTCTTCGTTCTTTTGAATTTTAGCGAGTGTCTAAGAGTGTCGTATTTTTCTAAATTGTTTTGTTATTGTTAGCGTGGTTATTTCTGTTGTTACTGTTATCGTTGTTAATATTTGTTGTTTTACTGTTGTCATTTAAATATTGTATCAAGATGGCGTTGTGGAGATCTTTTGATGTTTCTGATAATGAAACGGACAATGTAGAAGCCGATTTCATGACGGAGCCGTCGGAATTTTTAAATAAGGACTTACATGTTCACGCACAGAAACTTATTTTAAATATTTACACTTGCTTAAAAAGTGAAAATCGTGGGACATCACAAAACAAAATTTTAAAAAGGATTTGTGAGCTCACTAAACTTGCTCGTACTACAATTTACACAGTTATTAGAGAACGAGATACCATCGACCATTCCGTAAAGCTAAAGCGAAAAGGAGCTAACCAGAAGCTTAAAAAAGTTGATAATGGCGACAAAGAAGTTATACGCCAAATAGTTTATCAATTTTACGAAGAAAACAAAATCCCAACATTCAGGATAAGTTTCGGAATTATCCAATTATGAATATAAATCTTTGGACACATTGCGTAATATTTTGCTAGATTGCGGCTTCAAGTACAAAAAATTAAACCAAAGGATGGTTATAATGGAATCGATTCAATAACAATGCGTCTTATCATTCACGTTTAGACAACAAAGTTCCCAATAGCAACACAAAGAAGGATGATATTCTTAAATTTATGGAAAGTAAAAACATGGAAATTCCTCAAAAGTCTACAAAAAAGGTGTTATTGGAAGCTATAAAAAAGAAAACTTTAAAAAGGAATATGTTATCGACAAATTATGCGAAGCACATGGTCATACTATTTTACGTCTTCCCCCTTATTACTGCGTATTTAATCCCATCGAGATGATTTGGGCTGCAGTCAAGAACAAACTAAGGAAATATAATCAATCTCCAACTGACAGTGCTTTCGTACTACAAAATATATGGGCAGTTGTTAATGAAGTAAATGACAGTGGTATATGGATGAAATGTGTTCAGCATGTCATAGTGAAAGAAAATGAATATTGTATTTTACCGGCCATTGAACCCATTATTATAAACCCAAATTCTGATTCAAGCTCTGAAAATTCGGATACTGAATTTTGACTTTTCATCAATTATAGGAAATAAAATAAAATCATAAACGGGTGAGTGTTTTCTTATATATTTCTTATATTATATAATACATACTAATTAAAAAAAATGAGTCCGCGTAACTATAAATAATGAGAATAAATTTTCATTATTTTATGTTAAATGCTGCACGCCCATGCCTTATAAAGAAAATGCCGCCTCTAACCGGCGTTTCAGTTTTTATGCTGTTCGGATTGACTTCGTATAGACTTAAACAGCAGTTGATCGCTTAGAATGGTTAGATATTTTAACTTCTGTCGTGTTCATACCTGTTTTTTGGGCCGCGTCTTTTGTCCATTTTGACAGTTCATTTCTTCCAACAGGAATGTTTTTAAACCATCCAGGGCTACGATTGGATTGCCATGCTGAATTTGGTGTCAAAAACAATTTATTTGTTGGTATTTTAGACGGTCGTTTGTTGAAAGGGATTTGTACAAACGTACCGGACAAAACTTAGGGTTTTTTGAATTAGGAACAAGCCACTTGCTATCGCACATATTTTTTGCACCACCTTGTGCAGTTTTGCTGAAGACTGTGTTATACTCGATCCTTCCTGAAACAAGGGATACACAATTTAACTTAAATGTCAAAATATATTTTGTAGAGTGATTTTAAAGTAGATGTATGTAACTTTTAATTTTTTTGGAAAAGCAAAAGGAATTTTACTGGTTATATATCGTTTTTGATTTTTTCATTTTTTTTTATAAAAATAGTACAGCTAGCAAATTTTGGATGCTAAAAAAATGGCAAAAGCTGATTTATACAAGGTATTGCAAACAAGACATTAAAAAATTGCGAAAACAGATTTTACGCCAAGATAAAAAGTATGCGCACATATTTTGTTTTAATATAAGCGTTTTTTCTGCCAAGTTACAATAAACATTTACAGATTTTGTTGCAAAATTAAAAAGCAATATCTTACCTGTTTTGATTCCATAATTATCAATTTCTTCTTTAAAAAGTTCTGTTAAGCAACGAGCCGCTTCTCCGCCCCTCCAAGCAAGCTCAACTGCTGCAATAAAGTAAAATTTACGCTGCAACACGGTTGGGGTTGTCTCATCCCATTAGGACACCATCTTTTAGTAGTCGTCCATATTTAAAAAAGCTGAACTTGTTTTCGTTTTTTCTTCATGTTTCTGGAGACTTCTCCTTTTCGTATTTCGAGCGTCTCTAGCTGGCTTAAAGGTAATGTCGTGGAATGGGTCAAACACGATATTAAATTCTTAAAAAAAAATTCCTGCAGTTTTTTGCCAACGATATTTTACATTACTTTTACACACAGTTCTTTGTAGTCTTCCCCATTAGCTTTACGCATGTTCCATGCCCAGTCCTTGAGGATTAAATTTAGCTCGCCTGTAGTTGTTGTCTGGAGTAATTGGTAATTTTTTGCTTCCATAAATTGCTTCCAGATCGATGTGTGAGTTTTCTGAGTATTTAGTAGAACACTATTTTCAACAGCCGCATTAATTTTACTTTCGGAAACATTTCCAAACCGATTTATTTTGAGTTTCAGTTAAAAAAGTAATAAATTCGTAAGCGTCGTTTGTGATCTTTGTTGTTGGTAACGGTACATAGCAACACAGCATAAAAACCATCAAGTGTGTTTTTACAAGGCAACTTGTCAAACTTGCATGACATTTTTTTTGTCCGGAAAAACTGCTGACAGCTAAGATGACAGTTGTTAAGTAATTTTTCCACTTAAAATTTATATTGACATACCAATTTTTGATAGCGATTGGTCAAAATTAATAGGAAGGAAATAATCGAAGATATTGCCTTCCAAATAGCTCCAATTAAATCAAGATTTTTAGATAAAGTAGTTTGAAGTACTATCAAAAAAGCGTTGGGAATTACTCACAGCTGTTTTGAATTTTTTTTCAAATCTTTAACTATTGACTACAAATTAAGTAGCCTTCATTCATGTTGATAATCCTAAACGCTTTCGAAAAAACGTCACTTTATTACATCATGTATTTGACGTATTTCAATGAAAAACATATATCTTTATTTCTATCAAACGTTGCTCGCACGTATATCAGACTTCACGGTGCCCATGTGGAAATCTTTTTCGAAGAGAGATAGAACTTAAAGGACTATCAGTGTAAATTAAGTAACGTTTTTCGAAATCGGTTAGGACTAGCGACATGAATAAAAAGTACTAATTTTTTATTTAATAGTTAAAGGTTCGTAAAAGACGTGAACCAAAGTTCCTATTAATACAGGGCGTAAACAAGAGGTCATGCGTGTCACAGCTAGTCCATCCCTGCCGCCGCGAGTAATTTACAGTACTTTCATGGATGGTTATTTGAAGCGTGTTACTTGGTATTACGTCGTATTAAAATAAAATTAAAATTAATCTGGTGGTTAAATATTCATGTCTAAAAATTTTATTGGAGCTTTTAGGGAGTCAATATCTCCGAAGGAAAGGCCTATACGAAAAAACTTTATATGAACCTGTACTACTCTTTTCACGTCTTCTTTTTTTATAAGGGGGATTTTCCACATTTTTCTGGAGACCCTGTATAACATTAAATGTGTAGCAAACTTCCTGTTGTTTATTAAATTTGCTGCAATTTCTCTTTTTTTTAGTATGGTTGGTTTGCTCATCCCTTAGTTTACGGTGACTATCCCGCAATAATGAAGGATCGAATCAAATATCGCTCATTGCTGGAGGGATTTAATTCATCACGTTTACCAACCTTTACAGCTGAAGAAAAGGGATACTTAAAAGGATCTGCTGATTATTTGACTATTAATATTTACACTTCTTCTATGGTATGTTAAAAATAATTTGTTTTTAAAGGTGTATCAGATATGTAATAAAGAATTTAAGAAAATAAGTAATAAAATAGGAATCTGATATTATCATTGCAAAAATAAAAGGACAGGAAAAATTATTACAGGATTGTATGGGGACATCGTTGGTCAAAATTAATTAATAAAACATTAGCAAGAAAAAACTTTATTTTGTTGCAGATAATTTAAAGATCATTGCTTTTTTTCTCTTTATTAGCTTTAAAAGATCAACCTATTTTAATGCAATTATCTCAGCAAAAATATTAATTTTTACCTGGTCTTAGAAATGGTTATACTCTATGATATACACTAGAAGCCCGCTAACAGGTCCAGGAGAAAAAAACATATAAAATTTAAGAACTAGGAGAAGTAAAGAAAAACAAGTTTTTTCAAGCAACGTCGTACGTTTATTAACAAAATCCTATACATAATTTATTCATTTGTATGACACTTACTAATTATTGACAAGCACAAATTAAAGTCAGCGATCTTCTTCTGACGCAATGCACTAAATCAGCTTTACACCATCTATTGTTATATAATAAAGGTGTATTTAGCGTCTGACCTTTAATATTTTACACATCAGATGCTAAATATGCCTCAAAAAGACAATGATACGGCTTTATGTGACAAAGTTCCACCTAATCCGAATTTTTGCTAATCCGAACAGGGTTCGGTCCCAATTAGTTTGAATGTATTATGTTTTTAGACAAAGTTCTAAGCAGACTCAATGTTTGTTTTGTGTATATTTGCCCATACTACAATTGTTTCTTAACACAATAATATGCTTTAAAGAGCACCATAAATGAATAATGTTATACACGTTTATTTTCAAAAATAAATGATCGTCGCAAATAAGTATTTTTTTCTGGATGTATTATAGTTTTAGGCAACCAATCTGATTACTGTTTTTAATGTAATTTTTGTTTTGTTTTGTATATAATTAATTGACCATAGCGAAATCGTTTATTGGGAGAAAATATAGCGATTTTAAAAGATATTATTAAATGATTTCTTATATGTAAATAATAATATTAAAAAAAATATATAAAAATAAGTGTTGAATAAGCAAGTGTTGAAGTTGGCTGTAATATTTTAATAAAAGAAGATACGACGAAAATCCTATTTGCTTCTAAATTCCTGTGTCCTATTTTTCGGTAGGTAAAAGCAATTCCTGAACCCGAGATAGTGCCTTTAAAACCAAATAGGGATTTAGATTGTGGGGTCGAGACTTTTCAACCCGATGATTGGGAACCAACGGTAGCCAGCTGGTTTAAGGTATGTATCTTCACAACACTGTCTTACTAGCCTTGTTTACACCGGTGGACAAAATTTTTGGTTCGAAATCTAAATGACGTCACGGGTACTTTTTTCTGGTGTAAAAACATGGGTATTAAAATTTGCTACTCCTTAAACCGTCTTAATAGGGCAGATCACATATGATTTTCTTCGATGTAAACACGTCGGTCCTTTTCGGTGGACCGAAGTGACAGCTTTGATCTTTAACAGTTTGTGTTCCGTTAGATAAACGACACGACGAATTCCAGTCAACCTACAAAATATTTTTGTTGTTTTTACGTTTTTAAAATTTCTGTAGGTGTTTTTTGAAACGTTTTCCATAATAAATTATACTTTATATACTTAAAAAAAACAAGGTTATGTTTTGATCATATGGTAAACTCTCATTTTGGTACTAAAGTTAAACCTGAATTATATTGATTTTCAAATTAAGTTAGTGTCAACACTTGTGTACTAAGAAAAATAAGTACTCGATTAAGTTCACCAACCTAACTAATTCGGCTACGCCGCCGTGCTCGAAAAATCGCGCGTGTTTTAAAGACGTTAATATCCACTTATACCTTAATATACTATTATAAAACCTAAATATATGTATTAAAATTATAGTAAAATGATTATGACGTTTACTTATTTTATTTCAGTATTAAGCTGCAGTTTCTTTTGATATATTTTTGAGCGCAAATATTATTCTTCTATTTAATTTTATAGGTAGTTCCATGGGGAGCAAGAAAACTTGTAAAATGGATAAGTGACACTTATGGAAATCCAGAGATTGTTGTTACAGAAAATGGATACCAGGACAATGGAACCGTTATCCATGATATGGATACTAGAGGACGATATCATAAGGTTGGTTGTGTTTATGTCTATGATAAATTAAATAAGAGTACATTTAATTAAATTAGGGTGTTAAAAACTAATTACAAGTTGTACTTTATACATAAAAACTTTTT
>JAHBCN010017049.1:0-18800 GCA_019359885.1 Listronotus oregonensis | reverse complement strand
TTTTGTTCCTAGTTTCCGCCCTCTGGCGGTGGAATTGAAAACTTAAGAATAATTTGCAACATTTTCTCGAGGCTGGTTTTATTATAAATATTTTTTCCGAGAGCTATGCGATGAGGGGTTTGGGTTTGGGTACAAGGATAAATTATGAGTAGGAGACCTCCGCTAAGGAAGTATTTTAGAAAACTTCTTCTCTAAAGGGGTAGGGGCAAATGTTTGTATCGTTATTTCTCGATTAAAAGAAGAATGTTTAGGAAACTTACCCCTCAAAGAGGTAAGGGGGAAGTGAAAGTTTGTATAGAACATAGTCATTTCTAGATTTAAAAGAATGAAAATTGGCATGTATTGATTACGATTAGAAATAATTTGTTTTATAATTTTTTGGGTAATTGTTTAGAATCGCGTTCCCACCTATATTTGGTCATAAAAAAAAACAAAAACTGTGTTATCAACAAGTTTTTTTTCAAAATATTCTACTTTTTGGCGAAGTGAAAAATATAACTGAATATATATTTAAAAATTTGATTTTCTCAGAGTAAATTCAATTTAAAAGGCTTAAAAGTTCTTTTTTTTTGTTTTTGTTTAACATTTTTATAAAATATTTTTTTTCTTAAAAACTTCTATTTTTTTCATAATGTTTATTGAAACTAGAACAATTTAATTTTTTTTTTTTAATTAATTTTCGATGTTTTATAATTTGTTAAAAGTTTGCAAAATTTACATAATAATAATTTTTTTAAGGTGTCAAATATTTTTTTTAAGTTCATAAAAAATAAAATAATTTTGTCAAAAAATTAAAAATGACAATTTTTCGATTAATTTATGTTTAAAAATCCAAACATTTATTTTTTTGAAAAAAAAACATTTTTGAAATTATTTGTCACGTAGAATATAAAACAAATTACTACGAATTTATATGCATTCGATGCATTCTATTGACAAAAGAAAATTAAGAATACCCAATTTTTATCTTTAAAGTAAAAATTAATACCAAAATTGTTTTTCTTTTTAATTTTTTGTAATTGTCTCGAAAGTTGCCTCCCTTCCGATTTTGACCAAATTTGGTATATAGGGGTTTTTTTGGGCACTGATAACAAATCTGAACATTTTTTCGGCAACGTTTCGTTTTCGACATATTCATTATCAAAGTTGAAAATCAAACTAACCTAATTTACACTATTCCTCCTTCTTTTTGCACATAATTCTTGATTTTTACACTAAATTGGCACACAATATTTCACAAACACCTTTTATTTTTATCACCTATTATCTACCTTTTTTTTTTGAACCGTTGATATTGTCCAAAATATAATTTTTATTACATTAAAATGGCACGCCACTGTTTTTTATCAAAATAAAAATCAGTTTTGTAATCTCTTATTAGTTGCTAACAAAAAAAACCTCTTGTTTTTTGTTAGACAAACAGTTTTGGATTGAAAAAATAAAATAGGTTTACAATGATAATTATAAGGTTCAAAATTATTTTTAAATATTGTATCTCACAATAATAAAATTATTACCTATTATTTTTATCATTAATAATTACTTAATTAGCGAGCGAATGCATTAGTTCATAATTTATTAATATCGAGAAGACATGAAAATTCCGAATTCAAAACGTCATAAATATTATACCAAGAGGGGAAATTGAGGCAACTGTCAACTCCACCCAGAAGGGGTTGGACCAGTGCATTCAAAATATTGGACAACTTTTTGAAATTTTTTTTAAAATTCTGTGTTCTTGTTTTTAGTGTTATTGCTCCTGCTGTTGTTTGACATTTTTTATTAAGTTTTTTTTCAAATATGTAAATTAGTATGTTTCGAGATATGGGCCCCCCCATGTAAACATATCTTTTTTTTTCAACCCAAAACCTTTTGTCTAACAAAAAAAAAGTCAAGAGGTTTTTTTTTTTGTTAGCAACTAATAAAAGATTACAAAACTGATTTTTATTTTGATAAAAAACAGTGGCGTGCCTTTTTTTAATGTAATAAAATTATTTTTTGGTCAATATCCACGGTTAAAAAAAAAGGTAGATAAAAATTTCTTTTTATTAAATTAAAAAAAAATTTAAATAAAAATTTACATTTTTTTTTTTCCGAAAAAAACTCAAAAATTTGCTACCATTTCAGTTAACGCCATGTAGCGGCGACAGCAAAGGTCACAAATTAAAAACCAAATAAGCTTTTTTGAAATTCAAATTATGTTTTTTCATATGAGCCTAAGTTTGCTAAAATCGGTGAAAAAAAAAACGGAAGAAATCTTGGTTTGTTAAAAAAAACAATTGAACTTCCCCCCACTGCTTTATTTTGATAGATAGAACAAAACGTTTTAGACAAAAAATGTTGGGAAATGGTCCCCTAAATATGAAAATGATATCATCGATATACTTTCATTAGACAAAATTCTATAAAAATCCCATTTTTCTACTTGGTGTTATTTGTTACGCCCTCTAGCGGACGTTTGACAAACTCGAAAAAAATTTCCAGCAATTTCTCTTGGCGACTTTTGTCATGAGTTTTTTTCTCAAATCTATACGACCAATATCTTATGAGATATGTCCGCTCGCTACCCTTAACTAATCACCCTGTACAAGGGGTACAACTAAGAAAGGAGGTCGGCTGTATCTCAGAAAATATTTATCGCACAGCGTTGCGAAAAAATTATTGTTAGTAAAAGTGGTTAAGAGAAATAGGGAAATTATTCTCAAGTCTTTGAAATGGCCGCTAGGGGGCGTAACTGCAATCTTAAATCTAAAGTGTTGTTTCTGTAGATTTTGCTATATTAACCTAACAAAAAAATACCTGATCTTTAAAGTCGAGGATAATCTGAGGCCCGATCCTGTAAGCAAATTGTTTGACATTTCTTTTCTCTATCTCTTTCAAAACAGTGACAAACTTATGAGTTACCTTTAAATGCAACAAGAACATGTGATCCCTATTTTGACATTCTCTTTCCTTATATTTTTACAGAGCCCCAGCCCTGAACCTTTATTGTTCGACAAATTTTTGCTATATCTCTAAAAATAAAGTGGTGGGAGGTGGAGGTTTTTGTCAAACACACCCTGTATCTTCGAAACGGCTGAGCCGATTTTAACAAACTTGGGCTAGTTAAAAAGAGCTATTCTTGGGCTATAAATCTTAAAATATTTAAAGTTTTGTTAGTTTCACACGTCGCCGCTAGAGGGCTTTTTTCGACATTCCGACAGAAATGGTTAATTTTCTCAAAAAAATTAAATGCGTTGGTATCATTTTTTTCTTTATGAAAAAGTAGCTAAATAATGCCTAAACAAGCTCGCGAAAACCGAATCTTGATATCTTGTTCCTTACCTAATATTTAGACCAAAGAAATTTTTTTACGTCAATATCTCAAAAACTATAAAAGCTACAAAAAATTTTATAAAACATAAATTGTGTATTATTACAAAACCTCTAATTTAGGTTAAATAATCTCTTCATCTAAATGCAGTACTTTACGAGTTATAATCAAAAAAGCGAATTCTAAGGGTATACCTTGAAAAAATCCGGAAAATTCAATTTTTTTTATTATAACTCGTAAAATATCGCATTTAGACGAAAGATTTTTTTAACCTAAATTAAAAGGTTTTTTTAAAAATACATAAATGTTATGTAATATTTCTTGTAGCTTTTATAGTTTTTGAGATATTGACAAAAAAAATTTTCTTTGGCTGAAATTGTAGGTAAGGAACAAGATATCGAATACGGTTTTTGCGAGCTTTTTATGATTATTTAGCTACTTTT
Source organism: Listronotus oregonensis (assembly GCA_019359885.1). NCBI lineage: Eukaryota > Metazoa > Arthropoda > Insecta > Coleoptera > Curculionidae > Listronotus > Listronotus oregonensis. The sequence continues at coordinate 15,044 of JAHBCN010017049.1, read as the reverse complement.
TTAAAACAAAAATTTTCCAATGCCTTTTTTAATTTTTTTTTTAGAAAATTAACCCTTTCTTCGGAATTTGAAAAAAACCCCACCCTTGAAACTTTAAAAAATTTTAAGATTTATAACCCAAAATAGCTTTTTTTAACTAGCCCAAGTTTGTTAAAATCGGGTTAAGTTTTAAGGGGGTTTTCGGGAAAACCTTTTTAATCCCCCACCACTTTATTTTTTTGAGATACAACAAAAAATTTTCAAACAAAAAAGGTTTGGTTATTTGACTTTAAAAAATCAGGTATTTTTTTGTTAGGTTAATATAGCAAAATTCACAGAAACATCACTTTTTTAGATTCAAGATTACAGTTACGCCCCTAGCGGCAATTTCAGAAACTTGAAAATAATTTCCAGCTATTTCTCTTGACCACTTTTTTCTAAAAATATTTTTTGCCAACTGTCGTTAAACATTTTTTTGAGATACAGCCCGGGGTCCTTTCTTATTTGGACCCCCCTGTATAATAAGCAAAAAGTTAATAATTTGGTGACTGACTAATTTAAACCCCAAAATTTAAAAATTTTTGGATAAAACAATAATAATTCAAAAGTTTTTTCCCAAAAACCCACATACTTTTTTTTTTTAAAAAATGAGTATAGAATTGACACCTGTGGAATTCTGATAAAAATCAGTTTTGGTGGCGTTTCTTTTGTAATATTTAGATTACTGCAATTTTTATTTTAATTTGGTGTTTTAATGACATCAACTTTTAGCCATCAATAATAAACTTTAAAATGAAAAAAATATCCGCTTTTTTTTAAAAATTGCGAGTTAAAAAAAAAAATAAAGTAATTTAATATGATTTCAAAAAAACCTTAAATTTTAAGTTATTGTTAAAAAAAGGGAGTATACTTTTACAAACCCCCTTTTATTAAGTACACATGTTCAAAGCAATCCAACAAAGAAGGTGGGGGAGGGTTTATTACAGGGGATGTGTCCCTTTAAAAAATAAACTGATAACAGAAAAACATTAAAATAAAAATAATAAATGGTACCCAGGTCGGCCAAGAGCGTTTCCCTTTTTTCACCACTGTTCTCGTTCTGGTTATTACTTTCACCATTTCCTTTTTCCCAAGGATACACTTTCCATCTTCTGCATCGTGAAACACTTCGGATCCGTTTTTCCCGTTTCCTACTTCATCTTCTCCACTATTTTCCATAATACAGCTTATTTTTCTGACGAAACGACCGTTCACAAAACAAAGGGGGGCTATGAACTCTTTCCAAAATACGTCAAAACAGAATGGATGATGGATGCACGCGCCTTCTTTTGTTTTTTGTTTATATACCCCGTCTTTTGTTATTTTATAATAACGATATCGATTTGTCTTTGTTTAAGGAGAGAGTCTTTTTTGAATGTGATTGGTTGAGAAAACGAGAAGATGCCAGGGTTGTTTCTCGTCAACTATTTGTACACTTTAAAAATACATTATTGTAATATTTCGAGCATGTAACTTTTAAAGGCAGTCTTAAACATTAGTCTTATTGCATTTACTCTCTCCAACCGATGCCGATGTTTGCACGGCCAAGTGGCAACTGTGCCTCTAGTTGATCTAGTAAGTCCTTGTCCAGGTACAACAAGCCACCGCCTGACATAGCCCTTAAACAAATGCTGATTCAGGCAATTTCAATTAAAATCATTAAAATGCAGATTTGCATACTAAATTTTAAACGCTACTTCTTGGTCAAAAGTCTTTGCTGACACTTGTGAAAGCGTATTCCCCCAGTCCAAAAATTATTGTGTAAACGGCTATAAAAACTAGCGAAAATGACTTTATAATACAACTTTTTTCCTTAATAGTAATTGATCAACAATAAATTAAATATTTTCTTTAAAAAAGTCCAATAGGACGGGGAGGCGTATATACCCTCCCCCAATCAGCACGTGAGGCAAGAAAGAAAGCAATGATTAAAGCGGATTTTTATTCATTAAAGAAAGCGAATTAGACTTACAGAGCTGTTTTTTACACACACGTTATTCGCGCGGCCAAGCGGCAAGACTGCCTTTACCTAGGTTAAGTATGTAAAGTTTCCTACGAATACCTTTTATCTTAAACGCATGGCAATATTATCTATTTTATATTAAAAAAATAACAATAATTCTTGTAGGTAAGAGGTGTAAATAAATTAATGTGTTCTTATATTCTTTGAGAATGTATCTACTAGATGCAGCCTTAGCGTAATAAGCGCACAACCAAACAAAAGCGAGAGAGAAAGGTTATAGACTTATCACGCCAAGGCTGCCTCTAAGTAGTATAAAATTAAATATTTAAAAATTGCATATTTCCTTCATTAGTACACTTCTTCAGTTTTCTGTTAAAAAATATGTATCTTCTGAACACAATTTTATATTCAACAGATACAGCGAAAACCATCGGGGAAAATGTTCCGCACTGGTGTCAAACTAGAGCAAAATTTAAAAACTATTGCTAAATGTAAGGCAGTTTTTTGTAATCTAATCACTCGCACGCTTGCTTGCACAGCCAATCGGCAAGGCTGCGTCTAGACGATATATGCCCTAAGGTCAAAAAATGTGTTTCTTTCTGTACAGGTACAATAACCCACTATCTTACACAGCCCTGAAACATTTGCTAATCCAAGCAATTTCAATCAAACGGTAGATTGCATTCTAAATTTAAACGCTACCTGGTCGAAAGTCTTCGCCAAAATTTGTCTAGGGATTTCCCTTTTACTGCCAGAAAACCAAAAAAAAAGAAAGATCGGTGCGACATCTAAAAAATTTATTTTTGTTTTCTGTCAAAACTTTTTTTAGGTTCTTTCGCGTAGTGAATTTTTTCCCCTTCAAAATGGTAGGTGAATAAAATCTAAATTTTTTTAATTCATCTTAAAGTTTTCGCATTATTTTGTGAGAAATAATTTAAAAATGTTACATCTATCCTGCTGTGTTAATAGTTTTCATCGTATTAAGTGATTTTTTTGAATTTTTTTTATAATGTTTACCAAGTGGATAATGGGACCGTACAGTGTTTTTAAATATACAAGTATTTTTACACACCCAGACGGTTCGGCTTTAAATAGTTTAAAACAATGTTGTTAACCTTTTAAATTTATGTACCTTATAAACATCTTTTTTAAGCAAAAAAATACTGAACAAGATCTGTAGGTTATGTTAACCTCAAACTTTGTATTTTTCAGACGGAAGGAACTGCTACAGTCCGTACCAGGAAATTCATGACCAACAGATTGTTGTGTCGCAAACAAATGGTCGTAGATGTCTTACATCCAGGCCAACCTTCAGTTAAAAAAGTCGACATCAGGGAAAAACTGGCTAAAATGTACAAAGTGAGTTAAAATATTTAATTAAAGTTTAACAATTTATTTGCCAGTTATTTACAGTTTTTAACGTTTTTATAAAAAAGTTAAAATGGGAATTTATTTAAAAAAACCTTTAAATTTTTTTTCATTTTTTTAGGTAACCCCTGATGTAATATTTGTTTTTGGTTTCGAACCAATTTTGGAGGTGGTAAATCGACTGGATTTGCTCTAATCTATGACACTTTTAGACTATGCCAAAAATTCGAGCCCAAACACAGGCTGAGGCACGGTCTTTATGAAAAGAAACAGAAAATAGGAAACAACGTAAAGAAAGAAAGAACAGGATGAAGAAGGCCCGTGGAACCAAGAAAAGCAAAGTGGGAGCTGGGGCCCAAAAAAGGTAAGATAATTTTTATTTGCTTTGTGGAATAAACTACAATGTAAGCTTGCAACAAATGAGAAACATATTGATTTCTCAGGAACTATCTGATTTTTTGAGTTTGCCATATTTCTGGCTGTTCTCGTGTTAAATTACCTATTGGTTAATTTTTGAAAACATTTAGCTTGTTTTTTTCTTTTTCATTTTTAAATGAAAATGAACAGCTTTTAAGAGTAAAGTATTCATGAAGTTTCACAAACTCAAAAAAAAAAAAAGAAAGGTGGGTTGACATTGGCCTTTTTTCACTTATTATATTCATGAAAATACAAAATAAATACTCAAAAATAACTGTCAGTAGCTCAGGAATTTTATTTATCGGCATTAAAATAATAAGTTACCAAACATTTATAGTTATTCAAGATTATAAAATAAAGTTTTGTAAAATTTACATTATAAAAGTAGTAGTAGTAGTAGCTAATGGTTATAAACCCCTAAAATATTGTGAACTTTATGAAAGTTTTGTCTTTCTTAAAAAAAGGGATCCTTAGAAATTTATATCACAAAAGTTCTTCATCTGTTGCATTCTTTTTTAAACAGACTAAATAGAAAGTAATTTATGTCTTTGTATGTTATTATTCAAAAATAACTTCTGTTTTGCATTTCTAGGGAGGCAAATAAAACAAATTTCAGGTATATAAGATTTTGTCTGTTACAGTGTGTTTTTAATAACCAATCTAACTGTTTTTGCTAGTGTTTTACTACCTTTTACTAATAAATCAAATAGTGGCGGCTCATAGTTTGTCTGACAGAAAGAGCTCAATATATTATAAAAGAAAAAAATATCAGTTCTACACACACCATTTTGATAGGTAGTGACTCATTTTTATTTTGAGCAAGAACAGATTGTAATTAAAATTGTGATAAAAACAAATACACACCAACTATTTTTTAAAATAAAGGTGCATTTTTTAAAGTACAAAATTTCACTAATCATAACCTTCTCAATAGAGATCAAAGCAAGACAATTAAATCTTTGCCCTCAGTATTGTCCAAAAAAACTTTTTGATTCATATTAAAGTTAAATAACACCTTCTAGTTTCTTATGTAGTCATTGAAGTGGTCAATATTTCTTAAACCTTAACAAATTTCTTAAAAGCATCATTTATTGTGTCTTCACTGCTTGTAAAAAAAGATGTGATTGTTTTCAACCCAAAGCCGGGAATAAACGGTAGAAGTCGCTTGGAGAGAAATAATTCAACAGTCTTATAGGAATGTTGTGATTTCATGCATTAAATATTTAAATTTACATATATTATGTGTTTATGTTTTTTTATTCTTGGAGCCCCAGAGCCGCGACTGCTTCCAAATGATATGTTAAAAATAAATCCAATTTTTTTAATGGATAAGTCACACAGATTTGATATAGAAAAACAATCATGCATCATCTGGAATTAAATTTTGTGCAACTTTTTTTTACATTATTGTGTATTGTTTACCTAATCTTCTAGTAAAACTGTATTACAACATTTATTCAACTTCTAACAAATTATATCTGACTTGGTATTCAAAAAGATTGTTTTTTTTTTTCAACTCTGTGCCTAAAGAAGTCTTTAGTTTAACCGGGTGTCCAAATAAGGAAGACGCTGGCTGTATCTCTGAAAATGTTTTTCGCACAGCGTTGGAGAAAAATATTTTTAGTAAAAGTGGTCAAGAGAAATAGCTGAAAATTATCTTCAAGTTTCTGAAATGACCGCTAGGGGGCGTAACTGCAATCTTAAATATAAAAAAGTTATGTTTCTGTACATTTTGCTATATTAACCTAACAAAAAAACACCTGATCTTTAAAGTCGAGCATAGTTTGAACCTTTTTTGTTCGACGATTTTTGCTGTATCTCTAAAAATAAAGTGGTGGAGGGTATTCAAAGGTTTCCCTAAAAAACACTTTGTATCTTCAAAATGGCTAAGCCGATTTTAACAAGCTTAGGCTAGTTGACAAGAGCTTTTCTTGGGCTACAAATGTTATTAAAAAAAAATAAAATAAAATTTGAAGTTTTGTTGGACAGCTTTTTTCAATATTCCGACAGAAATGGTTAAATTTCTCAAAAAAATTAAATGCATTGATATAATTTTTTTTCATGAAAAAAATTTATCTTGTTCCTTACCCCCCGAAAATTTTTTAAAAATATTCAAAAAAAATAAAAAAAAACCCAAAAATTGTTTTAGGATATTAATTATGTTTTTTCGGAACCTTTTAAATTTTGGGGTTTATAATTTTTCCTTAAAAAAATTTTTAAAGGAAAAATTTAAAAAAACCAAAAAAATTGATTTTTGGGGTTTTAACTCGTAAAGTATTGTATTTAGGCAAAAGATTATATAACCTAAATTAAAAAGGGTTTATAAAATACATACTTTTTTTTTTTATAAAATTTCTTGCAGCTTTTTTTTGTTTTTAAGATATTGACATATAAAATTTTCTTTGGCCTAAATTTTAGGTAAGGAACAAGATATCGCGAGCTTGTTTAAGCATCATTTAAGTACTTTTTTATGAAAAAAAAAATCATACCAAAAAAGAAAATTACCATTTCTTTTGGAATGTTGAAAAACGCCCTTTAGCGGCGACATGTGAAACTAACAAAACTTCAAATATTATAAAATTTATAACCCAAGAATGGCTCTTGTCAACTAGCCTAAGCTTGTTAACTTCGGCTAAGCCGTTTTAAAGATACGGTGTTTTTACAAAAACGTTTAATTACCCCCCACCACCAGTGGCGTAGTCAACCTTTCAGGGCGGGAGGGGGGGGCAACGTTTAAAGGGGCGCTCTATTTCTTAAAACATTTTTATTAAAAAAAAGCACACAAAAATAAACAAACAAATCTATATTTGAAACTTTAGGCCAGAAAGGAAAAATAAGACAATATAAAAAATATTCTTACCCAGCATTTTTTTTTTAAATATTGTAATTTTTAGCTGTTTTTTGCGCTAACATCTTTTTTTTTTTCACGATTTTCCCTTTCCCCTGAACTCAGCACCTGATTTTTTTTTCTTTTTATCCATTTTTACTCTTAACAAGTTTACCCTTGCATAGACAATAAACGATAAATAACACCACAAAGAGGAGAATATGAGTACCAGAAATAAATAACATACGTTTGAAATCGCCAATTTCAATTTTAAAAAAAATAAAGAAACAATTCTGGAATATATCCAATACCATGATACTATTACCGAAGATAAACCCACGCGCATGAGATAAGCCTTCTCCCCCGACGTCCTCGATGACTATTTCCCCAAGAAAGGCGAGTTTTAATTGGCATTCCGATTTCTGTTTAGATGTTAGATGGATTAAGCGCATGATTTATTTATTTTTTAAACGTCATATAATGCCAAAATACAATAAACGTTAAAAAAATTTAAAACACGCTTTAACCGACAAGCAGAATTGTTGTCGCGAGTGACGTCATGCGAACGTCGTACGAAATTAAATCGCCAAGTGGTTTTATCTTCGTAATAGTTTGATCCAATACCGACAAATAAAAAAAGGGCACAAACGGACGCCGCGCTTAGGGCTTTTTCCGGTTTAGTGCTTTTAAAGAGAATAATTCCCCCTGACACTGTGGAACAGAAAAATTATTAACAAAAAGTGTGGACAATTATTATTTTAAAATATGACTTCTAAAATTACACCAGCAAGTAAAAAATGTTTAAAGCACAGCTAGTGATGAGCGAGACCGGTCTTGGTCTTGGGTCTTGGTCTTGGTCTTGCAGCAAGACCAAGACCGAGACAAGACTAAGACACCTCTACTTGCAAGACCAAGACCAAGACGGGGTATGCAAGACCAAGACCAAGACCGAGGGGTGCAAGACTAAGCAAGACCAAGACCGACCTGCAAGACTCTTGCACCTTTGTCACTTTTTTTTAAATTATAATATTCAATATACAGAGGTATTTCATACAGACATGACAAAAAATGTGTCGAGAACTGCCTAAAAAGGCGATTATTTTATGAGTAACAGGTTTTTTTTTTAATAAAATAATAATTAAATCGATCACTTCGTTTTTTAATAAAATTATCTAAAAACGATAACTAGTAGATTTAGTAATATGTTTTAAAAATAATAAGATTGTGACTCAATGGTCCGACAAAGCTCGATCTCTCCAAAACCGTTTACGACAGAGAAATACTAAGAGTACAAAAATTATAGAAGCTGAAAATTACTTACCTATTCCTAATGTTTTTATTTTAATTAGGTATCTAGTGATGCCACTTACTGGATCAAAAATTTCCAAAATCCAGGAAAACATTATTTTTGTGCCACACTGTAACAAGTGGCATCATTAGATTGCTCCTTTAAAGTAAGATATAAATGTAAAAGTGATGGTTTAATAAAAATATATTTGTCATTTTATATAGGAATACTTTTTATATAAATGGATTTTAAATTTCACTTCCGGTTTAGACGGAAAAGTCAAAACAATACCAAAAGTATAATGATGACGTCATTTTTGTCAAAACCGAAAATGATATATAAAAAACCATCTACGTCGACATTTTACCTATATGACAGTTCAAGAATTTCCAGCATAATATACAGGGAAGCGATTTTTTTAAATTAATTTTTTGCTATAAATTTTGTATTTTAGGTTAAAAACTAAAAATGAGGAAGTTTTCTTGAGTGGTAGTGAATTTTTTGAAAAATTCTGAAATAGAGAATAATTTTACATTTTACGCCCTTTTTTCTATAATTTTTGTACCTATACTAAGTTTTTTACCATTATGAACGGTTTCGGATATATCGGTTTTGTCGCACTATCGAGCCACCTTGTATATGCAGAATGTTTATAAAGTATTTGTACAAACTTTGTACGGCAAATGTTTCACTAATTTGAACATAGAAAGTTTATTTAAACTGAAAAGCTTTCTAAATACCTTTTTTTGAATTAGAAACCAATGTTTACATATCAGAATCATTTTCATGGGAATTTCACATCTGGTTGAAATTAAAAGTTTTTTTTCTGCCCTCAGAGTACTCAGTATTGTAATTTTATATGCTTCTTCAAAGAAAATTTAAATAATTCCTATCACTAAAATGAAGCGCTATAAATAAATAAACCCCTACATTTAAAATATCCTTTTTAATCAAATAATTTAAATGTACATGTAAGGATAAAATTGGTATATTTTAAAATTTTAAAGCAAAAAATATAGTCTCCATCTTTATTTATTTGTAAGTATTAAAAAATTATATATTTAATCTAAGATTGCTTAATTTAAATTATTACTACCAAAAAAAAGCAAGACCAGCAAGACTCTTGCAGCAAGACCAAGACCAAGACCGGGTGGTGCAAGACCAAGACCAAGACCTTCTTTGGGCTTGCAAGACCAAGACCAAGACCAGACTTGCAAGACCAAGACCAAGACTAGCCCGGTCTTGGTCTTGGTCTTGCTTTGCTCATCACTAAGCACAGCATAGTATGTTGTAAATAATACCTGTTTTATATACGGTAGGTTTGTTTGGGCGCGGTGGCGCTGGTCTAGAGGGGCGGGGGGGCAGTCGCCCCCCCTGGCCCCCACCTGGTTAATTTTTAGAGATACAGCAAAAATTGTCAAAACAAAAAGGGTCAAATAATGCTCTCGACTTTAAAGATCAGGTATTTTTTGTTAGGTTAATACAAATAGCAAAGTTCACAGAAACATAACTTTTTTAGATTCAAGATTGTAGTTACGCCCCCTAGCGGTCATTTCAGAAACTTGAAATTAATTTCCAGGTATTTCTCTTGACCACTTTTACTAACAATATTTTTTTCCCCAACGCTGTGCGATAAACATTTTCTGAGATACAGCCGGCGTCCTTTCTTATTTGGACACACAGTACTTACATTTTAAAACAAAAAAAAAATTGTTTATTAGTAGGGCTTACAAATAAAAATGCATTTTTTATTGTTTTTTTTTTTCATTTGATTAACAGCCTATTTTTATGTGACAAAGGATCCTGCTTTAGCTCTAAACTGTCCTTAATTAAAGCTTGCTTAGTGAAGTTTTTTATTTAAATTCTATATCTAACTGTTGCTTTCTTTTTCAGTAAATGGGTACCCAAGTTCCGACATTCCGTTGTGTCTCAAATATACTTCAAGAATACTTTTGGATATTTGGTATACAATCAACAATCTGTGGAATGTCTGTGTATATCCTTTATGCTAAATATATTTAAGTTTTATTAATAACTTTTTTTTATTTATTCTTTCCTTTCCTTAGATTGTTAAGTTGGCTGAGAATAAATTTATAACATTTTTTTCATAATGTTTTTATTATTTTTTACAAATTTGAAGTACTAAGGTTAGAATATTAAGAAATATGAAGGCATTTCGTCCCAAAAGATGATAATGCAGGGTGTATATTACTGGGATAGCTAAAATGCCACTGAAACAAACATAATAACAAAAAAATTCAAATAAAAATACAGTCATAAATTTTAACTGATTATCAATAATTTAATATTAAGAAAATTGTCTTAAAAAATGAAAAAATTGTGATTCCAAACTTTTTCTAAAAAGTGAAATTCTTCCATTAAAAAATAATCAAAAATTGTCTGTGAACGATATATATATATATATATATATATATATATATATATATATATATATATATATATATATATATATATATATATATATATATATATATATATATATATATATATATATATATATATATATATATATATATATATTATATATATATATATATATATATATATATATATATATATATATATATATATATATATATATATATATATATAATATATACATATTTTTTTTTTAGTGACATCATTTATAGCATGTAAACCCCATTTCTATATCTATCTTTTATCCAAATAGCCGATCGGTGGTCGATGCGTAACAAAAAATTCTTGCGCGACGATGTCGCGAAACGAAGATTTGTTCTATGTCTGTACGCGCCTTTACAAAAACACTTTTTTCAATACGTCTTTGGAATATACAATTCTATCTATCATGTTTTGGATATTTATCCTTTTAAAAACTGCATTATCCGTTCTTATTTTTTCTAAAAATATACTTACGTCTGTTTCATTAATTGCTAAACATTTCATAAATTCTTTTAGTACTTCGCACGTCCCTTGCAACTCTGGTTGTTCTGAAACCATACCAAATTTTTAAATTTCAAGTGGCCTTTTTTTAAAAATATTTATACTACAGTTTCGGCCATCATTTATTTAAGGTATTATTAAACTATCTATCATCCATTAATAGTACTCATTAATGCATATTTTTCTATTAATAAACGATTATAGTAAAGGCAATTAAAATAAAATAAAAAACAATGTATCGTTTTATGACCTTGTCATTTAAAAAATAGATATTTTCATTATAATTCCGGAAAATGAACTTTTACAGTATGAGTGAGATTTTTCACGGACGAGGCGACGAAGGAGCAGAGTGTGGAATTTTTAAACCAATTCTGTAAAGGTTTTTTTGACAAATAATGTACTATATTTTAATTCATACTGTACTGGCAAAATTTATGTTTTGAAATAATAACGTATTTTTAACCTGCTTCGTATATCTACCAAATAATTAACTGTCTGCTTTGGAAACGGGTTTTAAAAGTTTTGTTTACTGGTGAAAACATTGTCAGTACTGACATAAAATTTAAATTTGACAAAAATATTGCGTTAATATATTCAGGAAACGCAACTGTACTGTTTTTATGTATGTCAAGCTGAAAAGTAAAGTCAGTTGAGAATTAGTAATATTTTACAATCTTTTTGTGGTAAAATTGACGAAATGGAGGAAGATGGTGGAAATCTGATTCCTGATGAATGCAAAAATCTAATGAGGCTACAAGCCAGCTAGTACCAAAAAAATCGGCAGAACGGAATTAGAAACAATTTACAGTATTGATTCCGGTAATAGTATATTACATACCCAGGTGGAAAGTGTTTCATTTCTGTCGAGAGATGCGTTAGTATAGTACTATACTTTTCGAGACAGAAATTAAACCTTCCACCGAGGTATTATTTTATTTACAACCACTTTATTTATTTCCTAAATTGAAATTATGAAAATTGATCCGGTAATAATTTTATTAGGCGGCCGTGCTTTGCAATTTGTATCGTTGTCATGGTAACGGGGTGTCAATATATACAGTGTAAGATAGACGCTTTAAATTTGAATAGTAATTTGTTTTAATTTCGCAAATCCAAAAAAAAATGTTATCAGATGAGAAATTTGAGTTTGCTGTTACTCCACCAGAAATTTGAGAATATGATTACTATTATTATTAGAATGCGTATGTTCGTGTGTCACTATATCATTTTAAAATATCAATATTCAATGAAATTACAAAAAAAACTACTTTCCAACCGGGTGGACAGTGAGCACTTTTCACGCGGGTGGAAAGTAAAAGTCAAAAAACGTCAACTTTCCACCTTTCAAAGATAGGTGAAATGTCATTATTACATGCATGGTTGTAAATAAAAAAGTTTTACAGGATTCAATACTGAAAAAGTTTTTTTTTGAAATAAAACCAAGTATCTAAAAGTTCGTTTTATAGTACAGTATGAAATAAAAACCATTAAAACATCTGTTAATTTGGTTGTTTAGAACCGAAATACATCCCAAAAATAACACAGGTCCACAAAAAAAAATAATGTGTCTTGGGGAACGAATAGCAAAAAATTGGAAAAACCTCAAAAGCTGATAAAAGTCAGGATCATCTATAAACAAAATGAAATTTTGACAAAAAATTTCAGTCTAAAATAGGATTTTTTAATGTGATTTTTTTATTATTATTAATCATTTATTATATTTATTAAATTGTAAATCACTTAAAATTTGCAATGAAAATAAAAAAAATAAATATTGTTCCCGGGGGTATAGATTGAAAAATTCCTGACAATTCTTTTTTTTTTGTATCTAGAAAAATATTGCATTTAGACAAAAGAGTTAAATTAAAGGTCTTGTAAAAATACATTGTTTATGTATGTATATAGTATATAAATCATTAATCGTATTCATTTCAATCCTAAATTAATTCATATTTGCAGAAAAAATCCAAAAATAAAAAAAAATAATTTTAATTTTTTTTCCAGTACACCTTCAAAAAATTCGTTTCTTTTTATTGACTCGTCTTGTAAAAGTACGTACTTTATGTCATATCAAAAATATATATACTCCGTCATATAAATAAGTTTCGTATATCTTTTATACTTTTTGAGATATTAAGGTTTTAAATTTAAAAAAAAATCGTTAATATCTAAAATTACGTCTTTTCTGGATTATTTGCTGTTTGGCTCCCAATTTTGACTTCAGGTTCGTGATCAGCAATAAAAATAAGCCAGAAAATTGTAGTCCAACCCCTTGTGACACCTGGACCTATATAATTTAAGAAAATTTTGTTTTCCAGTTTGTTAGGAAGATGATCGCCGAAAAAATATTTTAACTAACTAGGCCATTAATTGGCAATTAATGATCTCAATCCTTAACGAGCTTTCTAGGCTTGCGCGTTATCTTTTTTTTTATCTTGGGACAGTCCACGAAGGCTGATGCCTAAGTACTAACGTACCGTGGGTGTCTTTAGTGTGGTGAGAGAGGGAGTTTGTTCACACGGAACTTAAATTTTTGGAGATTGGGAGGAGAAGGAAAAACTTCTGCGGGTAGCAGGTGCCATAGTCTTGACACTCTAGGGATGAAGGAACGAAGAAAGCGGGAAGTTCGGGGCCTCTCTAACTGAACTGTAAAAGGATGCATAAAAATTGTTAAATGGCCTGCATCATTAATCGCCCTTATTACTGATCTTTGTTAAATAGCTAATTTTACATACCTGAAGGATGGTTTGACAGATCCCCATTAAAAAATGTATTAGTTTCTAAAAAATAAGTTTTTACTCATTTTTTGCAGTTGGATATTTTAACATTAAATACGAGATTGGATCATATAAAAACGAGACTATATTTTCAAAAAAAAAAATCATATAGTGCAATAGAAATAATCAAATCTTCTACTTTAGAAACGATTTTTCCCAGAGGTTTGGAAGCATCGTGATCTTTGTGATTATAACATAAGGAGGTTTTTGTATCAGCAGTAGGGGCACATTGGGGGCACTCGGGGTAATGCCCAGGGCGGCGAAGTAGCTTTAAAAAGTGCATTTTTGTTGAAATTATCTTCATATTATGATAAATAAAATAACTTGGTGATTTCGGCCAAAAATAATTAGTAAAAAGGTTGACCCAGCAGGTTATTCCTGCAACTTACTGCTTATTTCAAAAATTTTTGACAACGATATCTATTGAACGAATTAACCTATTTTGACATATTTAAGGGCGATTGGCGCGTTTTTTGAAGTTAAGAGCTGATTAGTTTTTGCGATCGGTTGGTACAGCCATTTAAAAGTTATTTAAAAAAAAAACATATTTTTTAAAATTTTATTTTTGGGAATTTTTCATAATCTCGTTTTGAAAAGTATAGAAAGTCTAAGTTTGCTGAAGCCCTTTTTGATACAAATGCTTAAAGTGAGGTAATTTAGTAGGCTCAAATTGAGGCACGAGTCTAAGGAACACATTCACAGCGACATCGAGTGCGCTTACCCTCACTCGCCTACGGCAGCCGTAACGGTCGAAATTACTCCAATACGTCCATAATGAAGTTTCACTTCAAAAATTGTATAATAAAACCATGATTTTATGTAAAATTTCGGTGATAGGAAGGCCTTTTCTTAAGTGCCTTGGGTGGCGCTAAGGGTAAATCCGGCCCTGTGTATCAGGAACCAATAGGCGACTTGCACATATTTTTTTATGGGCTAAAATTAATCCTTTATACCTAAATACAACTTTTGCCAAATATTTTTTTTAATACGAAATATAACAAAGAGCTAAACCTTGTCACGAACTGCTAACCAGTAATAACCACACATGTCTGATCGACACAGGCCACTGCGGCTAAGTTCTAATAGACGCCTCGAAAAAGAGCGGAGTAAATAAAAACCAAGTGGAGCTAATCAGGAGATTAAAACACAATGGATTTTCAATCGGTGGGTAAGTGCCATTTTCATTGGTTGATATAAAAAGTAGAATACTAGGATTTGTTTGAAACACCATTTTAACAAAAAAAACCATTGCATTAGTTTAAAACTTCGAGGATATACCTACTAGATGCAGCCTTGCCGCTTGGCAGTGCGAACAAGCGTGCGAGAGGGAAGAAAGAATCGCAGTATATCTTGTCTCTCTTAGTTCAACGAGCTGATTGATTGACGGGGAGGGACCAACCAGCACGTTAAGCGGGAAATATACGCCTCCTACCAACCGATTAGCATGTTGGAGCGAGCGAGAAA
>JAHBCN010017048.1:0-18805 GCA_019359885.1 Listronotus oregonensis | reverse complement strand
AGGAAAACCGCTAAAATTTCGTGTAATATACACACTGCGTGCATCAGGACGGACCTTCGCTGTGCGCCTAGATTCTAAGCGCATAAGAAAATCATGTTAAACGACTTTTAGATAACTACCAACCAAAACCACCTAGGGATTTTAAGAAATAAAGATTCACACCTGTAAAAACTTCATCAAGACCATCAAAGCCAAGCACGATGATGCTGCGATGTTCACTTGTTATTGTCGATGGTCATTTGTTCGACCAGATCCAAAGACGTAGTATGCGTTGAAAATTCGATAATGCCGCTTAATAAGCCTGCATCCGAGGCGCGCGAAGGTGAAAGAATATGTGTGTATGGGTGATAGTAATTGGTATTCCTCTCTTTCTCTTTTCTTTTATACGATGATAATTAGTTTTTAGTAGTTCCGTCTCTTTTTACGCAGCTACTGGTTTTGAGCCGGATTACTTGATTACCTGTGAATGTGTGTCTAATATAGCTGTCCGGTTTGATTTTGTTGATGCAACACCTCTCCGGTTTTATGTTTAAATTTGAAATAAAGACTTGTGTACGACCTCCGCGTTTACCTGATTTAGGCAGCTGTGATTTACAAGCTGCATTTTTAATGATAAAAAAACTTCGAGTAAAATCTATTCTTCATTGCACTTTTTGAAACAGCAGAGGATGGTGCCTTTTTTTGAAATTTACGTTTTTCATACAGGTTCATTGGATAAATCTTTTATTAATTTTTTTTCTAGTATTGATTAATTAATCTGTATTATGGTTCATTATACACACGCAGTGTGTATATTAAACGAAATGTTTCAGTATGTTTTTCCTACTACCATAACTTCGTTATCGATTCACATAAAGGTATGAGATTTGGTATGTGTATTTACCAAAGTATTCTAATTACCTGTAAAACATGAAAAAGTTATGTTCAGTGGTTGTTCAGATATTCAATTTTAAAATTCGCCCATTTTACTACTGACTGAATGACTGACTTATTAATTCTTTACAATTGCTGTCAGTCTGACGTCGCAACCAAGCTTCCCTCATAGATAGACAATCTCGTGCACAACAAAAAACGTAAACAACAGGGATCCAGGACTTTACCGTTCACAGCACTTAGCCTCAGAAAAATTAACTAATGGGGTAATTGGCGTGAGTTTCTCATTGATCCCCAAAGTTTAAAATCAGTTGATACGGCTCAGCCAGCTTCCCTTCTCATAAAAAGCTATGTAGCTCTTTATCGCGTGACTTCTCTGTTCGAAGGTCAAACAGAAACTGAAAAAATGTTTGTACTTCATATTGAGTTTAAAAGTTAGGTTCGACCTACAGTGCAAGGTATATGAAAAAAGGCATCCCCCATTTTTTCCCAGTGAACTCAGAAAAAAGAGATTCCACCAAAAACACTTATGTGGGCCAAATTCTGCCTTTCCATTTTTTTAACTTGGCAAAGGCCGAGATTTTTGAAAAAAATTGGTCCTTATTTAATACAATTATTTTTTTTCGTTACATATCCTTTAATAGCTTTAACTCAATAAAACGACAAATGTTTCTTTTAGATAGTTGAAAAAGCCAAAAAGAAAATCAGTGAATTAAAGTAGGAATTGTTGCAATATCCATTCTACACACAGAAAACGCTTTCATAGTATGAATGGGATACACATTGAGTCAATGGGGTACTGTATTTGCAATACCTGAATGACATTTGTGATTAAATAAATAAATATCTTACTTTTATTTGTGCATATTTCATTGAAATTAGTTCAAACATAAGAATCATTGAAGTAAATTGTAATCTTATTTAAACATTATCAAAACGTAATTAAACTAACATAAGAAATTATTGAATTTCATTGGTTTTTAATTAATGGTTATGTTAAATGCAATGAAAAGTCCGATTCATTAAAATAGGTATAATCTGGAGCAAATAGTAGGTGTATACTACATTAATATAAACTCTATTAAAAATAAATCCAATTTTTTTTGTGACAAAAATTATTATTATTTATCTTGAAGTAGAGTCTCATTTAAACAACCTTAACCTACAGTTGATTTAATTTGATTTAGTGATTATTGTAATAAAATACTTTAATTGTTTAAATACGAGTGTTTTATTGACTAAATATTAATTTGTACTACATTTAATAGGGTTTTAAAATCGAATTCCGGAAACTGTTTCTAAAAGTCTTGCGTCCAAAGGTTTTCTGCCCCATAAAATGAACTTCTGTTCTGTTTTCGGTGGGGACAATTATGTACTCATTGGTGACGTCGTCTTAGGAAGTTGCTGAGCTTGTAGATGCCAAGGGACTTGCTGACCTAAGGCTTACAGTACTACTTTATGTATCTGGAGCCTTTGCCACAGAATAAGGGATCTCTGTCACAGTACACGGGGTCTCTGCTACAGTGTAGGGAGTCTTAGCTACATGCATGTCCTAAAACGAAATATACTTTTTAAGCTGTTTGATTAGGACCAACATTAGCCTCTTATCTTATTAAACAGGCTTTTAAAAATAAATTGGACTATCCTGTATAATAAGTAAAACACTTACCGTTAAACCAAATGTTAAATCATCAGCAGGTACCTCCAAAAGCACATGTATCGAGATCTGATGTATTTTCTTTTTCCTGCTAAATGTATTTTTCTAAACAATCTTAAAATGTATTTGCAAGTCCCTTGATGGAATTACAATGTCTAATTCTTTCTCATTTAGATTTATCCCTCTATCTGAAAATAGAATAATTACATTAAAATATCCTTGCACCACATGGGAAACATTTTTAGTATTGATTTCCAAAAAAAAAAGTTTTTTTATGGTAACAGTTAGTACTTGTCTTTACCCTAATCCAGCTCATCCATCATAATAAAGGATTTTTTAAAATAAAAGTAGAAAAAACCCTTATTTCTGAAAATTTGTATACAAATATATCATTAGGAAAAATTGTTTAGATAGCCATCGAGATAGCCAGATTGCCACCATGGCGCCATGAGAAATTTTCGTTATTCTATACAACAAAACATAGGAAAAAATATCGTATAATTTAACTTACCTGCAAATACTTGTATCAAGAAGTTCAACCCCCAGGAAATCAGCAAGTTAGTCATTTAATTAATAGGTATACTTAATAAAGACAGAATCATTAGGATCTACACAAGCATTGACATTTAACCATTGAGTTGAACCCTGAACCTGTTGTCGTTCAGTTCAGCCAGCGCCGAAGTTGCCGAATACCGAAATGAAGGTGGGACGTTGTTTTTAATTTTAGCTATCGTTAAATTAAATATAGGCCGCATTGAAATAATGGTCACGATATTGTGCCAATCACAGTATTGTTTAAGGCGAAGGAAATATTGGTATTCACCGTACGACACTTTTAATTTAACCCAAGTTAAGTTTCCATTGCAATAAACATTGCTAATTTTTCCTGGATAACATAAGCTTTAAACACAATAATTTCTGCGATATTCAAGGAAGTACAGATTTCCCTTAGTTTTAAATATATAGAATCATTTACATAATAACAAGATATTTTAACTTAATACTATTTTGATATGGTCTGAATATAATACTTGTAATAGCATCAATTATTTCTCCTCAATTGTCCCAAACATAATTAATTAAATAAACTTTAACTTTTATTGGATAAATAAAAAATTAAACAATCAAAACCTTGTTATTCAATATATTATAGTGTTTTTTCTGTGTATTCGCCAGATTTAGCTTCCTCTGACTTTTGACTGTTTACACAGAAAGAAAGACATACCCTGTTCGATGATGACGCTGGCAGAACGGTTTTTTGCTGATTGTCCTTTGAATAGGAACAAAAAAAAAATTAAGTCGATGATAGAGTTCAGAAGTTTGCCAGAAAAATGAGCATTGTATCTTGACTTTCACGTCTTAATTCCGAGCTTTTTACTCCGTACAGAAGCACCCTGTACAAAGTTATTTTCCTAAAACATCTGTCTAATCTCTTTAAGTTATTATTTTTTACGAAAAATCAATGTCTAAATAATTGCAAAAAAAATAAAAACTTCGTAAATACCATTTCCCCTAAAAGCATAAAACAACCCGGGAAAATACGAAGAAAAATTAAAATAAATTCTCCTTCACTTCTTTTTGTCTTTCGAACAGTCTGCAGCTCCGAAATGAACTAGCTCAGGTCCTGAATTAATTCGATACATTAATCTTGTCGAAAGCACAATGAGTTTTGCGCGAAAGGCGCTGCCATTAATGTTAACTACGCCAGAAACCCGCTTTTTCGATTTTATATAAGACAATGGTTGGTTTTTTTACGAGAAAACGCGACTTTTCGAATAAACTAAACCATCAGCACCATTTAAGCCACTTGTTTTGAATTTAACCTATGTTTATCCCTCTTGTAGACCAGATTTAGGTCACTGTGATTATTATTATTTTTTACTTTAAGGGTCTAGATAATTATTCATTCTCCTAGTATTTTATATTTATAGGTATTTTTAAAAAAGAAACACGTTTTTTTCAATAAATACAATTTTTTAGCATTTAAGACAAAATAGGTTAGGCTTGACCTAATATATCCTTATTACTTATTACCAATTTTTTTTTTTAGGCAATTACCGGCTTGTGTAGGGGGGAGCGGTAATCTAACAAAGCTTTGGCGGCGATTTAGAATGGCAAGGAAAAAAAAGAGGGTACAGAAAAATCGGAAAAAAAGATGTAGTTTCCCTTGCCGTATGGCTTTAGAAATTTTGCGATTTTGACATGTTACCGAAATTTTTTTGTGGACTAAAAAAACCTTCTTATTTTTTAAACGGAATCTGATTTGTTGACTCAAAAATAAAATATTTTGTCCCTTGGAAATTTTTCTGAAAAAATTATTTCGCTGGCAAAATTGAATTTAAAAAATTATCTATATTTCAGCTTCATGAATTTTTTACACAAAAACAACGGTCCTACAAAAATTCGTTATAAACGTAAAAAATCTTAAAATGCTTCAGAGAATACAAACATTTTTGATTTTTTTATTTTTTGGGATCAAATTTTTGCAAATTGTGAATAAATGCAAAAATGAGAAAAATTAAAAATCTTTCCGAAAATTCTGAAAAAATTCCCATGTATTCTCTGAAGAATTCTAAGAGCTTTCACCTCTATAAATTTTTTTGGTAGGAAACGTTGTTTTCGTGTAAAAATTCATAAAGCTGAAATATAAATAATTTTTTCAATTCAATTGCCAGCGAAATATTTTCTTTTAGAAAAATCAGATTCCGTTCAAAAAATAAGAAAAAAAACTTTCCGCCATTTTACGCAGGTTTACAATTTTTTATTTTTTTTACTCCAAAAAAAAATACCGGGAACATGTTGAAATCGAAAAAATTTCCAAAGATGCCATACGGCAATGGAAACTACACCTTTTTTCCAATTTTTCTGTTTTTCTGTACCCTCAAATTTTTTTTTGCTCATAACATTTTTGGAGAAGGTTGGGTATATATATATATATATATAATATATATATATATATATATATATATATATATATATATATATATATATATATATATATATATATATATATATATATATATATATATATATATATATATATATATATATATATAATATATAAAGGGTGCTTTTCTGTAAGTATCCTACAGTTCTTAACAACTCCCAACCGACCAAAACGGTAAGTTTTCCAGCATTGAAATAAAAAAATATCAAACTTTGACTGCTCAAAATTTTAATTTTAATATGCACACCGCGGAAAAAGCTCCTGTCAAACTTTTAACACCGTCCCAACTTTAAGAGAAAGGTTGGCATACCTTCAGGTTCCTGCCGGGTACAAAAACCCGAGCGGGTTCCCGAACAAAAGACGTGGCGGCAAAAAGTCGCTATGCCAGTAATATATCAAACCAATTAATACGCATTTTTTATTATTATTAAGAGAACTGCCGAACTATGCGCAAGGCCCCAAGGCCGCGACTGAAAAAGTGGTACCCAATGCGGTACCGAGGTAATGCTCGAGCACTGACGCTTGGGCTTGTTTGTTTGCATTTTTTTCCAATTAAAATTATTAAATAAACATGCCCTTCGAATGGGAATGTGAAGAGAAACGTTTTATATGCCAATAATTTTAGCATTTTTATGTAATTTTACAGATCTGTTTGATAAAATGTATATCCCTTAATACAACCAACCCTCCCCCCAATAATAGTACCAAATACCATTGCGTGCAAAAAAAACTCAGACAAATACATTTTAATATGCTTCTAGCTCCTTGACTATAAAAATATTATAAAAGAAAGATAATATTTGAAATAAAGAAAAATAAACATAACATATATACAAACTATTCTGGGACTTATAGGTTCCTGGTAAAAAATCAGAAAAAAAACATTTTATTTATACAAAAATAAAATAAAAACATTTAATTATTAAAAGCTATATTAATAATTAGTCACAAAGCCGTTATTATACAAAACAACCAACATCCCTCCTTAATTTTTTGCTCAAGCTCTTCCCAATTTTTTGACTGATAACAAAAATTAATAAATTTTAATTTTTGTAAAGTTACATTGATAAAAATAGGTTTGTTTGAAATATTTGAGAGTCCTAAATCCGAAAATGATAAGCTAATTACTGTACAACGTACAGTTTTTTTTTGTTATAAGGAGAAAGAGAGAAGACGACATATTTTTACAATCTAATATAATTATTTAATATAAACATATAAAACATGTGGAATCTATGCAAAAATATTACTGAGGATTGGTTGTTATGTGAATAAACATTATTTTGCACGAGATATGATACAGCGACAAAAACGTTTACTTTTTCCTTTTGTGGACTGAAGCATCATCAATTTTTAAAAACCAACAGTAGTCGCCCCACATATATGGGTTCCAGCGTCCCTGGTATCTTGTTTCCATCGTCCTGAGGTTCTGGTGAAACCTTTCTCCTTGTTCGTCGCTTACTGCACCCAAATTTTCAGGGAAAAAATTCAAATGGGAGTGCAAAAAATGTATTTTAGAGACATGCACACCTAGTAATCATCTATAGGCTTTTATAGTCTATCTTTTTGTTGCAGAAACTTTCATACACGTACAAACACGTCCAAGCTCCAATTCCTATTTTATTGTTCTTGAAAACGGAATCATCTGGAGTTTCCTTATCTGAGGTCCAATAAATATGCCTTCTTTTTAATTTTGCATCACTTAGTTGAGATAATTTTTCTCTTAGGTACTGGAAACCACATACCTTCTTTGTCCATGGCTTTGCAAGTTTTTCATTAGTCCAAGCTTAATATGGAGAGGAGGTAGCAGCACCTTTTTTGGGTTAACAAGGAGGCATATTTAATGTTTGAAGTACCAGGTTCAAAAGAAGTTCTATGAGGCCAATCCTTTTTAATGTATATAGTGTTCTTTTGTTGCCCTACTATCCCAAAGACACAAAAAACAGCAATACTTTGTAAAACCCCCTTAAAGTCCAAGCAAAATACCTATGACTTTAAGTCTCCACAGATATCCCACTGATACTGTTCATATTTAACACGATTCAATATGGTTGCTAAGTTGTCATAGTTTTTTTCATTCTCACTGAATGGGCTAAAGGAATAGATGTTTTTTGTTTCCATTATAAAGCAGGACTGCTTTTAGGCTGTATTTCAACGAATCTATGAATAAACGCCACTAGCTAGGATCATGTTCCATATAAAGCTCATTCATTAAACCATCAATATCACAACAGACACATAGCGACCCTTCCATTTTAAAAAACTTGATAATGTTACATTGCGTTTTCAGTAAAGTGAAACACTTGCTTTTTTATCTAACAAAATCTACTGTTGAACTCTGGAACCAATAAGGTCCGACTTTTGTTTTGACAATCCTAGGTCACGTACCAAGTCATTTAATTCATTATGAGTTATTAAGTGAGGTTCACTGGTAGTTGGTAAAAATGTTGGGTCACAACTTGTGTTCTCAGGAAGTTGTGGATCAGATTCTGATGAAGAATTAGAATTACTGGGAAACACGATGTCCAGGTTTAAAGCGCTATCGTTACCGGTAGTTTCTGGCAATGAGGAATTGGCCTTAGCGCAAAAGGCAAATTTGGATACTCTATTTTGTCTCTATGCTTTTTTGAAATCCCTTTTGTTTTAGTAATGCAAAAGTAGCAATCACTTACATGGTTAGTAGGTTCTCTCCACACCATAGGAACAGCAAACGGCATAGAATTTTTCTTGCGATACATCCACTGCACTAAATTTACGTGACAACTCACACAACAAACATGAGGAGCCCAACTTTTATCTTGATTCCCAATTTGGCACTTAAAATATAAAAAATAGGCTTTTTTGACTTCCTCAGATATAGATCTAGCTTGGGACTTTATAATAAATTGTCCACATATATAAAAAAACTTATCGGCTGGATTTTTGCAACATCGACGACACGAACTTGCCATTTTATATCAAAATCGACTTAAACACTTAACTGTACTGTAAATGAGACAGAAACCAACTAAACTGCAGAAAACAATAAAACTCTTAAAGGTTCGTAAAATACGGTGAAATTAACCCCTCGGCGGTCTTGTTGTACTTTCCGGTCCTAAGGCAGGTAAAAATGATTTCAAAGATCGCATTATATAAAAGAGAAGCAAGTACTTAAAATGGGACGTGCTAGGTCATTTCTGAGAAAAAGTGTTTTAATAACTTTCCTAAATGAAACGCAAAATAAGCATTCGCATCGATGTTACAAAAATTATGTGACTAGTGTAATCATGTTGATGAATGATTTTTAGCATTTCTCCCAAAACTCTTGGGAGGAAAAGAGACTTTTTATTTGTGTATCACTATGAAAATAACTTACCCATTTATCTGAGTCTGAGTCATAAACCATCCCAAAAAAGCCTTGACGATCGTGTGCCATATCTGAGTGAATATCCAGTCAGATTTTTTTCTGATTCTTCGAGAAACTTAATTGTTTCCTGATCAGGACCGAGCTGAATAAATTTTCCCGCTAAATCGGGTGGAAGAGATGATAGGTCGCACTCATACCACTGAAACAAAGAAAATTATATGGAATAGTGATATTTTTTATTTGCAACTATGATTTTTTTATATCTTTAATAGTTTAAGGTACTTTACTCGCGACAGTCGTAAAAAAAGGTATCGCTTATAGTAAGTCAAGCCCGGCCCGTCCACAAGTCAAATCGAAATTGGGATAAACATCTTTTATCTTCGTCTCTTCCATGGCATCCGCGCCGAACTCGCCCATCTCTCTCTCTAACAAAAATTGATTGTTGAACGGGCCAGGATTCCCTTGACTAGTATTAGTACGGATAATTATATTTTTTACTATTTTAGTTTAATTCGTGATGCAGTATTTTAAATGGACCACAAATTTTCTCAGAACACCATCAATGATATTTTACCTCCTGAAAGACAACACCTCCTCGAACAAGTATGTATAACTCGATTTGCAGGTTTTACAAATAACTCTAGTTTTAACATATTTATAGTTAAAGGATGTCTCTAGAATATACCAAAAAATAAAAGAACTTCTAAAGCCAGAAATATTTTATTTATTCCTCAGATTAGCATTAATGATAGTTTACCTCCTGAAAGATAACAACTCAACGAACAAGTATTTATAACTCGATTTCCAGGTCTTACAGATAACTCTAGTTTTGACATATTTATAGTAAAAGGATGTCCCTAGAATGTACTAAAAAATAAAAGACCTACTAAAGCCAGAAATATTTTATATATTCCTCAGAACATTATCAATGATATTTTACCCTCTGAAAGACGAGAACACCTCGAATAAGTATTTATAACTCGACTTGCAGGTCTTATAGATAACTCTCGTTTTGACACATTTATAGTAAAAGGATGTCCCTGGAAATATACTAAAAAATAAAAGACCTACTAAAGCCAGAAATATTTTACATATTCCTCAGGACATAATCAATGATATTTTACCCTCTGAAAGACGACAACACCTCGAATAAGTATTTATAACTCGACTTGCAGGTCTTATAGATAACTCTCGTTTTGACACATTTATAGTAAAAGAATGTCCCTAGAATATACTAAAAAATTAAAGACCTACTAAAGCCAGAAATATTTTATATATTCCTCAGGACATAATCAGTGATATTTTTACCCTCTGAAAGACGACAACACCTCGAATAAGTATTTATAACTCGATTTGCAGGTTTTATAGATAACTCTAGTTTTGATATATTTATAGTAAAAGGATGTCCCTAGAATATACTAAAAAATAAAAGACCTACTAAAGCCAGAAATATTTTATATATTCCTCAGGACATAATCAGTGATATTTACCCTCTAAAAGACGACAACTCATCGAACAAGTATTTATAACTCGATTTGCAGGTTTTATAGATAACTCTGTTTGACAATTTATAGTAAAGGATGTCCCAGAATATACTAAAAAATAAAGACCTACTAAAGCCAGAAATATTTTATATATTCCAGGACATAATCAGTGATATTTTTACCCTCTGAAAGACGACAACATCGAAAAGTATTTATATCTCGATTTGCAGGTTTTATAGATTACTCTAGTTTCGATATATTTATAGTAAAAGGATGTCCCTAGAATATACTAAAAAATAAAAGACCTACTAAAGCCAGAAATATTTTAATATTCCTCAGGACATAATCAATGATAATTTTCCCCTAAAAGACGACAACTCATCGAACAAGTATTTATAACTTGATTTGCAGGTTTTATAGATAACTCTAGTTTTGACATATTTATAGTAAAAGGATGTCCCTAGAATATACTAAAAAATTAAAGACCTACTAAAGCCAGAAATATTTTATATATTCCTCAGGACATAATCAATGATATTTTACCCTCTGAAAGACGACAACTCATCGAACAAGTATTTATAACTCGATTTGCAGGTTTTATAGATAACTCTAGTTTTGACATATTTATAGTAAAAGGATGTCCTAGAATATACTAAAAAATAAAAGACCTACTAAAGCCAGAAATATTTTATATATTCCTCAGGACATAATCAAGTGATATTTTTACCCTCTGAAAGACGACAACTCATCGAACAAGTATTTATAACTCGATTTGCAGGTTTTATAGATAACTCTGTTTGAAATTTATAGTAAAAGGATGTTCCCTAGAATATGCTAAAAAATTAAAGACCTACTGAAGAAAGAAATATTTTATGTATTCCTCCGAACATCATCAATGATATTTTACCCCTGAAAGACGACAACTCATCGAACAAGTATTTATAACTCGACTTGCAGGTCTTATAGATAACTCTAGTTTTGACACATTTATAGTAAAAGGATGTCCCTAGGCCCTAGAATATACTAAAAAATTAAAGACCTACTGAAGCCAGAAATATTTTATGTATTCCTCAGAACATCATCAATGATATTTTATCCTCTGAAAGACGACAACTCATCGAATAAGTATTTATAACTCGACTTGCAGGTCTTATAGATAACTCTTGCTTTTATAGGAAAAGGATGTCCCTAGGCCCTGGAATATACTAAAAAATAAAAGACCTCCTGAAGCGAGAAATATTTTATATATTCCTCAACATCATCAATGTTATTTTACCTCTGAATGACGACAACTCATCGAACAAGTACTTATAACTCGATTGCAGGTTTATAGATAACTCTAGTTTTGACATATTTATAGTAAAGGATGTCCCTAGAATATACTAAAAAATAAAAGACCTACTAAAGCCAGAAATATTTTATATATTCCTCAGACATCATCAATGATATTTTACCCTCTGAAAACGACAACTCATCGAACAAGTATTTATATCTCGATTTGCAGGTTTTATAGATAACTCTAGTGTTGAAATGTTTATAATAAAAGGATGTCACTAAAATATAATAAAAAATAAAAGACCTACTAAAGAGAGAAATATTTTATATATTCCTCAGAACATCATTAATTATATTTTACCCTCTAAGATGCTACACCTAATCGATTAAATATTTATAACTCGATTTGCAGATCTTAGTGATAATTCTGATTTTAAATCATGTATGGTAAAGTGATGACTTTAAAATATACTAAAAAAATAAAAGGGCTATAGTAACCAGCCACTTTGTGTTGGACACACTGTTTTAAAATTGTTGGTGCCTGCTGTTCTTTAAATCCAGTGCTCCTCGTATGTTTTACATTGCAAAGAGTCGAATTTAAAACATCCTGTATATAATATAGAAAATATACAACGAAATAAACTTTCATCTTTCTCTCAAATAATGTAAATTTAAAAGGTATCAAAGTGCCAAGCGTAGAAATTCGATTCCCATACATATATTTTTACTCAGGGTTCACCCGCCTTGCCATATAGGAATTTATGTATTCCCGAATACCTAGCGGCACTCCCGATCACATTTTGATTGGGAACGGCGCAAAATACTGGCTAAAATATTTAAATCCCTTTTGGCAAAATGTATAAATTCGAATAGATGTGAAAACTGGTTTCTTTCGGTTATTTCTCTCCTTGTTTTAGGGGAACACAAAACTCTGTCAAAAAGGAGTGGTAAATTGAAATCCTTTATAATACCTTATTTTTGTTGCTGTTTTTTATTCGCTCATTCCAAATCACTATGTTTTAAATTTATAACTTTATGATTGTTACATTAAATTAGATTGGCAAGGCAGAGCTTGCATGCCAAATTTTAATGCAATAGAGTGGATACATAGAAAAGAGAACGACAACGAATTTCCCTGTTCCACTTCCAATACGACGACGCCGACGGACGACGGCGATTCGTTAATATATTTGTGAGGCATCGGGTGCAGAACAAGCGTCAGCTATTTTCTGCATCCTCAAAAGTAATAACTTGAGATAAAGTTATCCACATAAGACGCTTGTAAATTTATTAAGGGCAAAATATTTCGACATTACTAACTCCATTACACCGGAGGTATTTAAAATGAGAACATTATTAAACATGAGATTATTTTTTAAATTAGTTTTTTTATTATTAGGATCACTATTAATTTTATTAATTTTTTAAAAATGTTTATAAGTTTTTTTTAGAATAAGTATTTATTTTATTTTTAGGCTTAAGTCTGAAAAAATTTAACAACCTTTTAATTACTGCTGTATTAAATACAACAGTGATTAACATGACCATAAAAACAAAAATATGTAAAAATTTAAAAAATGCGATTGACAATCACTCCTTTAACCCCCGGGGTCAGGCTGATACTGCCAGTGCCGATCGCCATTATTAAAAATACGTGGGGACATGAATGCTATCACTGCCCACCGCTAGTTCACGGTCGTTGTCGTGGTTGGGCTCAGGGGGGTTTTTTTTAAAAATTTGGTAAAAATTGCTGGTTATCGGCAACTCTTTTGGTGCGTTTGGAACGGGATCCAACTAAGATGAACACAAGGTTTTAATCAAGGTGTTAGCATACCGTGCTGATAAAAAATAAAATCCTGTGCCTTTAAAAAGGTGTCTCCAACGGTGCCCCCGAGTTTCGGGGGGACCTCTTGGGGTATCTAGCCTTACTGGGAAATGGGGGGGTCTGCCGTGGTGGACTTTTTTCCCCCAACTCCAAACAAAAGGGGGGGCAGAACCCTTTAAAGGGAAAAAAAATGACAAAGGTGCGCTGACCAAAAAGGATAAACCGTTTCGAGAGGTCCCCCCCAAAAGGCATAAGCAGACAAAGGTGGGACCAAAAAGGGGGAACCCTTTTTTGAAAGGTGCCCCTGAAGTCCCCGGGCCCCCCCGTTTCACGGGGAAGGGGAAAACCATCCCGAAAAAAAAGGGGCTTAGGAAGCGATCCCTGAATCCAAACAAAAGGCGGACAAACCCGCCTTTATGGGGAAAAAGGGGGCCCCCGGTTTTTAAAAGAAAGGATAGGACCCCCCCCAAAAGAACATCTGGTTCCTGTAACAAGGACCTGGTAGCCCCCCTCACTGGGCCGGGAGAAGGAAAGAGGATCTAATCGTCTGCTCTTTATACTTTCCAGGGGCGGGGCCCCAGAACAATTGTCTCGTGCCCGGTAGCAAAAGGTAAAGGGGGAAAAATTCCCCCCAACTGATATCGGTTTTATTGATCCTATTGGGAAAATATAAACCCCGGGGCCCAGTGGAGGGCGAAAAAACCACTCTTTTTTTAAAAATAATTTTAATTTAATTTTCAATATCTGACGGCTCGAGTATGTCCATGAAAATTTTTTCATTTTTGAAAATCTATAGACGCTCCCCCCCCCACCGATGAAAAATATTCATTATATAACATTTTTTTTTTTTTTTCTCCAACCTTCGCAACCCAATAGGTCTCTATGACGCTCAGTAAAAAACCCCCTTTAAAAATCGGGGTTTCCCCCCTATTATAACAATAAAAAACATTTGACTTGACTTTTCTGAGCAAACGCTCCCCCCTGTGTCGTCAAAAAACGTTTTTGGGCGGCAAACATAAACTTTAAATGGTAACCCCCCCCGAACTAAATTTTCCGAAAAAGCTATTTAGGAGGTGTTTCCCAAAAAAAGGGAAAGGAAAAAAAATTTTAAAGTATTTTTAATTCTTAAAAATTTTTGGGAAGGCGCCCATTTCCCAAAGAAGTTGGAAGCCCAATGCTTGGCCCATTCGATCAAAAAATGTCCCGGCTTAAAATAAAATGTCAGAGTTTTGGGCCCCCCAGTTCCCCCGCAATAACAAAATTTCACGAAATAATTTAATGTGTTCCCTACTTAACCCGATAAATCGGTGTGTAGTTAGGCTACACATTATACTTTTATGGACCCCCAATGGTCTTAGGTTGTCAAGGTTTTTTAAAGGGGGGCGCGGCGCGTATGAAACTTATCCGCGTGTATCGTCAACCGTCGTCGTCTCATCATTCGTCATTTTCGTTGTGGTATGTACCCTTTGCGCCGATTGTTTTGCTTTGTGTGAGTCCCCATATTTTTGGGGCGGTTTTTTGATTGAAAACAACCTTCTTATTTTAATGATTATGTTTTTAAAAATGTGACTATAATTTTTTTTATTGTTTGTTACTTATAATATCGTAACAAAATGATTGGGGTTTTATGGTTTTGTTTGCAAATAAAGGGGAAATCCCGGCTTTTTTTTCTTTAGGTAAGTTTTTTATATTTAAATTAGGTGCTTTTTATGAGACGTAAGTTAGGTAACCGAAAAATAATAATATATCAATTATGAATAATAAAATAAAAAAAATTTAAAAGGAAATGCAGGAGAAAAGTAAAGGCAATCTTAACTATCTTTTAGTTTTTTTTCCACAATGTTTGGTATTTCTGTGGATTATTAAAAAGAAATAATTAACATTTAGGTACTTTTTTTTTTTTTTAAAAATTTTTAAAAAATTTTTTTTAAAGGATCAAAATTATTAATTATCTGGCAGACCAGGAAATTTTTAATATATACGGGTCCTCTAATTGAATGAAAGAAAGTACAATTTTTTAAAGTTCCTTTTGCTTTCTCTGTATTTTTTTAAAAAAAGAAATTAGATTTTTGGTTCTTAAACTTACATTATCTTTTTTTTAAGCTCGACATACCGTTTTTTTTAATATTAACCCCCCCTTAATTGAATGAAAAAAGTACAATTTTTTAAACCTTTTCTTTCTCTGATTTTGTTTAGAAAAAAAAATTTTGGTTTTTTTTAAAAAATTTTTAAAATTTTTAAATTTTTAAAAAACCCAAAACTTTTTGGATTTTTAAAAAATTAAAACTTTTCTTTTTTAAAAACTTTATCTTTCTTTTTTTTTTATCACAAAATTGGTGATAAGTACATGAAATTTTATCATACAATGTTTGAAATTTTTTTTAAAAAAAACTTGTTTTTCTTTATTTACAAAAATTTTTGATAAAAAAACAAAACTCACAAAAAAATGCCCCTTTAAAAAAAAAGGCTTCTTTCCATATTATATCAGATGATATAAAATCCAATATTACACAATAATTTTAAATATTTTATGGTAGTATCGTTTAATAACCAACAATTTTGTGCAAAAAATAAAAAAAAAAGTGAATCTTAAATTTTAAAAATTTTTGATGATGTAAACTTTATGATAGAAAAAAAAATTATGGAAGCCCGGGTTTTGACCTACTATTCTTTGGGGAAACCC
This sequence comes from Listronotus oregonensis, assembly GCA_019359885.1. Taxonomy (NCBI): domain Eukaryota; kingdom Metazoa; phylum Arthropoda; class Insecta; order Coleoptera; family Curculionidae; genus Listronotus; species Listronotus oregonensis. The sequence continues at coordinate 2,715 of JAHBCN010017048.1, read as the reverse complement.
CCGGGGGCCCCAACCCCCCGCTGCCCTGCACGCCTGGACAATTTTGTTTCCCTTTATTGGGTTTCCCCTACACCTTTAAACTTCCTTGCCATTTCCACAGACTATTTGAAAAAACCCCCCTTTATTCCGGCGCGACGTTCCCGGAATTCCGCCCCAAAAAAATTTTTGTACGCGCATTGCACGGTGCTAAAGATGTGATTTATGGGCCACAAAATGAAATTTGTTATATTGATTCCACTGTAAATTAACCAGGGGTTAAATTAGAGGCAAAAATCCAGGGGGTTTATTTATTCATAAGATTTAGGGGGGGGTCGTTTCGCTTTCTGGGGGGGGTGACAGTAAATTATTGCAGATTTAATTTTTTGTCTTTAGTTTGTTTTTTTTTTTTTCGTTTGTTATAATAATACTTTTAATATTCCTTTCTACTTATACACAATGAATATGTTTTGTAAAAATTTTTTGGGACATATTGATGGATATTTACAAATACGGCCCTATGGACACACAAAAAATTATTATTTTCTTTAACGTCAGAAACCCCCGTCATTACTCATTAATAGCCCCCCGGGGGTTTTTACTTTTCGTTTTTCCCCAGTCGGGGGGGGAAAAAAAAAGTGTTATTATAGCAACATAGATAAAAACAGTAACAAAACAAGCGTCAACAACTCAATATTTATTAAACTAAGAAAAAAAAAAAAAATTTTTATTTATTACCTCCCGAACAAATTTTTTAAAAATTTAAAACAAACTTACTCAATATTTCTTATCAATAGGGAAATTTAAAAAAAGCAGTTGGAGACGAAATTTTTTTAAAAAAAAATTTTTGTTGACAGTGTCCACTGACAGCTTTATGTTAAAATTTTTATAGCAACTATCCTGACCCGGGGGAAAAAGCCTTAAAACCCCTGTTTAATAATTACACACTCGCGTCTAGAGATATCCCGTGATCCGGCTTCTTTTACAGTGTTGACATATAAAACATGCTTTTTTCCTTTTTAAGGGGGGGAAAAAAAACCCCCCCCCCAATTTGAATTTCCCCAAAAAAAACTTTTCTGCACCCCGTGCGGAAAAGTAAAAATACTCTAAAAACTTACAGGTAAGCAAGATTTTTTGTATTTTAGTAATTGTAGGCTATTTCATGCAATATACGAAGCCATTGCAAAATTTTAGTTTAATTTTTTTTTTTTTTTTTCTTTTAATTTTCAATATTTCAACTAAAACACAAAAAAAAAAATTTTTTTAATTACCCTGTATAATAATAATAAATTATTTTTGACAAGTCAAGCAACAATATGTAATCCCAGGTGATTTTAACACATGTCAGATTTTTTTTTTTCCATATGAACAAGCAATTGCACGAATGAATTTTTTTACAAACAAGCATTTTTAATGAAAAGGCGTCATAGTATCTTTTTTTAAATTTTAAAAAAAAAACCGACAAAAAAAATTATTTAAAATGAGTAGTTCCGATGGGGGTACCAGATTTATCCTGGATGCAGCAAATAACGTATAAGTTTAAATTTTTTCCCCAAAATTTTTTTAAAAATATGAGAATCAATATAGTCATTTCGAAAAACTGGTGCTCCAGCAAGGGGACAAAAAGTATTAAAAGAAAAAGTGTTCTTGGCCCATTTTATTTTCAAAAAACATATAAACCTAATACTTTATGGAGTAAGTACTCTATGTTAAAATGTGTCCTAAAGTGAAAAGGAACCTTGATTTAAAATTCATATTTCAAGCTAACATCACTACTTAAACCTGATAATATTTACCCCCTAATAAAAGTTGCTACAATTTTTGGATTAGCCGGTGCTTGTAGGAGAGATGAACTTACAAAAATAATGATTGATGACATACAGGTAATGAAAATTTGATAGTGGTGAAAATTCCTGACAGTAAAAATAACACTTCCAGAATCTTTGTAGTGTCCGATGAAACAAATAACGGACTTTATCTGCAATTGTACCGTAAATATGCAAATTTGCGAAAACCACATACCCCACACAACGTTTTTTTTTTCCAAAATATAAACAAGGAGCATGGTACGCAATGTGTGGGAAAAATTAATAGGTAAAATGCCTTCAGAAATTGCTGCATATCTAAAATTAAAAAATCCAGAAGATTACACTGGACTTAGTTTTTGTCGATCCTCTGCGACTATGTTAGCGGTTCTGGGAAGGAATTACCAATGTCAAGCGACTAGGGGCTGAAAAAACGGGTGTAGCTGAGAGCTACTTTATGAATACAAATCGAAAAAGGATATGTCGAATAAAATATTGACCATAACAACCCCCCCCCTGAGCTAAATCAATTTCATGGCCCCAAAAAGGGTTCCATAAGCCACCCCCTAAATGAATTCAGGTTCTGCAATTAATTAACAATATGCAATAACTGTTTTGTTGGTAAATGTTATCAAAAAATAATTTCCCTTTATAAATAGTTTTAGTAGTTCTTTCAGATTAAACATAATTTAAAAAAAAATCATTGCTTTAATATTGGTATTATCTGACGCTCGTAGGGAAAAAAATTTTTTCCCAACGCTTGCGAAAGTGACTTTTCCGCACTTGGCGGCTTGCCCGAACTCCGCTTCGCGTCGTTCGGGCAACGGGCCCCCCGCGGGGGAAAAATATCCTTTTTCATTGTTAAAAAAAACTATATTATACAGAGACTCGGCGGTTATTTAAAAAGTAGGCTTTTTCTAAAAAAAGATTTAAT
>JAHBCN010017047.1:0-18695 GCA_019359885.1 Listronotus oregonensis | reverse complement strand
AGATTTATTTTTAAAGTTTCCAGAATCAGTATATGTATTCTAAAGAATGAGTTTTAAAAAAAAAATATTCATGTTTTTGAAGGAGAAATCTGTATTGTAGTTTAAGGTTACTGTCGATTAATTTAAAGTTATATTTTGGGTTTGAATTGATTATTTATGAGTGTCTTCCATTTCCGTATTTTTTTTTCGATTTATTAATCTTAGGTTGCAGAAAGAGTTTCTTGAGTTATATCCCAATTTAAGATGGCTCGTGGGTAAATATAGCAATTATCTCATTAGCAATCTAAAATATCAATAACAAAAATCAACACTATCCGACTAAAATTGACTCGTGGCCTGAATTGTTTCCCATATTTCTCACTGTGCGATGGTGGTAACCGGATGCAGACATCAAATGTGTGTTATAATCTTCATATCTTAGAGTAGATCCAACTGCAGCAGATTTGTCGATTTGTTCTAGTCTTTTTTATTTTTTAATATCGTCATACTCTCAGATTGCTTGGTTGTTTTTATATGCACCTGTCCACAGAACAAAATTATAGAGTAAAAGACAGAAGCAAAGAGGCCTTTGCAGGTCAGTACTTTAAATGACAATTTTTTCGACAACCATACTTCTTAGGGTACTACAACATAGTGTGCAATTTAATTTTATATGAAACTTTATTTATTCTAAAAAAATGTCCAAAATTCTTTGGAATTCGACTGATATTTACTTTTTTAAGTTATTTCTTTACTACAGTTTGTAATTTTTGTAGGAAATAAAATAATTCCAAAAGGAGCAAACTTTATTATCGATATATTTCACGTTCAAAGAGATGATCAGTATTGGCCAGAACCTCTTAAATTTGATCCCACAAGATTTTTGCCGGAAAATGCCTCAAAAATTACACCAGGTACATTTTTACCTTTTTCTGGTGGACCCAGAGATTGTATAGGTAAGTTTTCTTAAACAGTGAAGGGTTAAAACAACAAAACCTAAGTGTTTTTATAAATAAAAATGTTTATCTAAAATTACTTACCAGGCTCCTAATTCTTCAGAAAGCATGATTTTTTTTTCAGATTCTTCTGCATTCAATAAAAACTGACATAAATTATTTTGCAATACATTTTTATGTTGGTTATATTAAACTTGACAAAATAATTAGTGGCATACAGTGATAGTTGTCTATTACTCTTGGGTTTGACAGTTTTATGTGTAGTAAGACATCAACATATTGTTAAGTATTTTAATGAATGTGGCTTTAACAGGTTTTTATTTCTTAAGTTTTATTTACTTACCATTTGTTTTAAATTCCTTATATTTAAATCTTCTTTAATGACTTAGACTTAGGCAGTAGGGGATTTACATAAGGGGCCACAGAGCAGGGCGGCCTTTCTGGGGCGGCGAAGGCGAAGTTGCTTTAGAAAGTGCATTTGTGTTAAATACAATAACGCGTGTGTGTATTAGTGTACACACGAATGAAGTAAACATTCTTAATAGAACATCATTCACCTGCACAATTTCAAAACACAGTTACTGACATTTTTTAGATTTTTTTCGATTTGCCTGATGGGAAAAAAATTGTGCCCTAAATTGACAAAAATTTAATTTGCAAAGACAAGATACAATTTAAAAAATTTTAAGAAGAAAAAAAAATCAGAGTTAGTCCAAGAAGTATAAGAAATAGTAATAATACTGAAAAAAAATCAGGTTATAAATTATGCGGATACTGTGGTTCAAAATAAGACAGTTAAAATTATATTTAACCTTATAGTCAACATAAATCGGTACGGTTTAAGCAATAAGATTATTAGTATAAATAAATTTCATAGGAATTTTTCCAGTAACATGAGAAAGCCTTCTAAATTTTGCTCAAAATTTTTAAAAGATGTAAAGTGGTCCATTTATAAAAGAAACCCCAAAAATATTAATATAATAATTTTTTGTCAGTCTTGGGTAGTGATGAGCAAAGCAAGACCAAGACCAAGACCGGGCTAGTCTTGGTCTTGGTCTTGGTCTTGCAAGTCTGGTCTTGGTCTTGGTCTTTCAAGCCCAAAGAAGGTCTTGGTCTTGGTCTTGGTCTTGCACCACCCGGTCTTGATCTTGGTCTTGGTCTTGCTGCAAGAGTCTTGCTGGTCTTGTTTTTTTTTATAGTAATAATTTAAACTAAGCAATCTTAAACCAAATATATATTTTTTTAATACTTGCAAATAAATAAAGATGGAGACTATATTTTTTGCTTTAAAATTTTAAAATATACCAATTTTAACCTTACATGTACATTTAAATTATTTGATTAAAAATAATATTTTAAATGTGGGGGTTTATTTATTTATAGCGCTTCATTTTAGTGATAGGAAATATTTAAATTTTCTTTGAAGAAGCATAGAAAATTACAATACTGAGTACTCTGAGGGCAGAAAAAAAACTTTTAATTTCAACCAGATGTGAAATTTCCATGAAAATGATTCTCATATGTAAACATTGGTTTCTAATTCAAAAAAAAAGGTATTTAGAAAGCTTTTCTGTTAAACTTTCTATGTTCAAATTAGTCCAACATTTGCCGTACAAAGTTTGTACAAATACTTTATAAACATTCTGCATATACAAGGTGGCTCGATAGTGCGACAAAGATCGATATATCCGAAACCGTTCATAATGGTAAAAAACTGAATATACAAAAATTATAGAAAAAAGGTCGTAAATGTAAAATTATTTTCTATTTCAAAATGATTCAAAAAATCCACTACCACTCAAGAAAACTTTCTCATTTTTAGCTTTTAACCTAAAAAGGGGGAAAATTATAGCAAAAAATTCATTTAAAAAAGTGCTTCCCTGTATGTTATGCTGGAAATTCTTAAACTGTCATATAGATACAATGTCGACGTAGATGGTTTTTTATATATCATTTTCGGTTTTGACAAAAATGACGTCATCATTATAATTTTGGCATTGTTTTGAGTTTTCCGTCTAAACCGGAAGTGAAATTTAAAATCCATTTATATCAAAAGTATTCCTATATAAAATGACAAATATATTTTTTATTAAACCATCACTTTTACATTTATATCTTAGTTTAAAGGAGCAATCTAATGATGCCACTTCTTACAGTGTGACACACACTGGATACCTAATTAAAAAAAAACATTAGGAATAGGTAAGTAATTTTCAGCTTCTATAACTTTTGTACTTTTAGTTTTTCCCTGTCGTAAACGGTTTTGGAGATTTATCGGACCATTGAGTCACAATCTTATTATTGTTGAAACATGTTACTGAATCTACTAGTTATCGTTTTTAGATAATTTTATTAAAAAACGAAGTGATCGATTTAATTAATATTTTATTGAAAAACCTGTTACTCATAAAATAATTGCCTTTTTAGGCAGTTCTCGACACATTTTTTGTCATGTCTGTATGAAATAACTCTGTATATTGAATATAAAAATTGAATATTATAATTTTAAAAAAAGTGACAAAAGTGCAAGAGTCTTGCAGGTCGGTCTTAGTCTTGCGTAGTCTTGCACCCCTCGGTCTTGGTCTTGGTCTTGGTCTTGCATACCCCGGTCTTGGTCTTGGTCTTGCAAGCGAGAAGGCGGTCTTGGTCTTGGTCTCGGTCTTGGTCTTGCTGCAAGACCAAGACCAAGACTGCAAGACCAAGACCGGTCTCGCTCATCACTAGTCTTGGGTAAGCGTCCGATGCTTTTAATTTTAACGAGAATTTTTCTAATAATACATAGAGCCTCCCGAATTTTGCGCAGTATTTTTGAAAGGTGTAAAGTGGTCCAAATATTAAAAAAAAAGAAAAATATTAATATAATGATCCGGGGTAAGTCTTGGAGGGTCCGATGCTTTTAATTTTCACTAGGAACTTTTTGGATGTATAAGACAGATTCCTGAATTTAATCAGAATTTTTAAAAGGCGTGAGGGGATTTAAATAATTAAAAAACAAATTATATTTTGACAGTTATATCTCCCGAACGAATTAACCAATTTTGACTTGTTTGGGGGTGATCGACGCTTTTTTTTAGTTTAAAAGCTAATTCGTTTTTGGGATCGGTCGGTACAGCGGTTTAAAAATTATTAAAAAAATTAAAAATCTGCCGGTCGAAATCGTTTCAAAAAGTATAGAAAATCTAAGTGTGGTAAAGCTCTTTTCAGTACAAATGCCTAAAGTGGGGTAATTTAGTAGGTTTAAATTGAGGCACGAGTCTAAAGGACTAACACATTCCCAACGACATCGAGTGCACTAACCCCCACTCGCCTACGGCAGTCGTGACGGTCGAGCGTAACAGGACAAGTGTGACAATTTTTGTAACATTGCTATAAAAGTTCTTCCATACGTCGATAAAAAACTTCAAAAATCATATCTCAGATCTATAATTGTGTAAAATTTCGGTAATAGGCGTGCATTTTCTTCAGTGCCCAGGGGCGGCACTAAGGTTAAATCCGGCCCTGAACTTAGGTCTTAAAAGTAGGTTTAGAATAGATATAGCTTTTTAGTAAGCATATTTTAAATTAAGTGTAATAAATATAGGCTATTTAAATGCAAGTATGTACATACACTATCATATTATCAGTCTATATGACAATTCGCCGTTGTTACTCAAAAATTGGCAATAATGGGTTAGATACGCCAATAAACAAATTTATATGTCCTCCTTCTTGGGCTCAAGCTGCGTGACTCAATCTGGAACCGTTTAGCTAATATGGAACCATATAATTTAGCCCTATCTCAAATATGAAGAAAAAATATTTTTACCTATAGGCGTATCTCGACTCTTTTTAACAACTCAAACAAGAACACTACTGGTACTATTAAAGGCGTATCTCACATTTTGCGTGTCAGTTCCTGTCTGTACGCGAGATGTGAACGAAAATGATGAAGGGTAAACTATAGCTACAGTTCGATGGACGAGTCTGTGTCTACAAAAAGAATGCTTCTTGTTTCTTTTTAGTAAAATTTAGTGTAGTTACAAAGGAAAATAATAAATTGTAAAAAAATAATAATTTGTTTCACAGGCCGAAAAGAGACCAATGTGGTTTAAGCAAAATATTTTACGAAGGATCAAAGGAAACAAAGTTGACAAAGCAAGTTATTTTTGACGAACACGCAAAATCCAAAAACGCTGTGCGTGATATTAAAAAATCTTTTAAGATTGCAGCTCAAAATAATCCTAACTTGCTTTGTTTCTGTTTTGACCTTCGACAGGTAATTTACTTGCCTTCCTCAAACGACGGTGCTATTTTCTACAAAAGAAGGTTTGCTGTCTATAATTTAACTTTCTTTAATATAGGTTCTCGAGATTGCTATGGGTTTATGTAGGACAAGTGTGATAGTGGAAGGGGTGGCTTTGAAATAGCAACTGCTCTATTTGAAACGCTGCAAAAATATGACGAAAAAAAGTATGATCTGCTGACTTATTTGCATTTGTGAGGACAAACCGAAATTCTATCGTAAAGCTCTTCTGTACATGATCTTGCAATTGTAGCACGTACAAGAAACAAGCTTCGATTCTTCACACTAATCATTGACAAAGTGAAGAGCTCATAGTGCCATTTCAAACGGCTTGCAAGACAAATGAAAATTGAAAAACTACCCAATAAGTTAATAAAGGGCTTTGCCAAATATCACTGGCAAAGTATAATGATTTGAAGGCTCTCTACTTAGGAAACACGCCAGTGATAAAGCTACCTGAACAGGTCCACTTCTATAAATCTTTGCCGTTTTTTTTTGACTAAATAATTTTATTTTTTTTACTTTTTCAAGAGTTAGGGTATTTTTTGTTGCAACTCAGAAAAAGCCTATTTTGTTTATTTTGTTGTTTTTTTTGTTGTTACCAAGTTTAGAAACTTTATGATTTTTGTTGTTTAGATAATACTTACACCAATAAGGTAAAAAATGTTTTTTAAATTTATATTTTTTTAACTCATACTATATTATTTTGTTAATCTTTGGTATTTTGGCTAATCGTAAGCATAAAATTATTTTATTGCTTCTTAGATTTAAGTGTTATAACCACTTACGGTTTGAAAAAGGTTGTTGAAAATATTAAAATATTTTCATTTACCCTATCCATGCTGTTTCCTAGTTTAGAACAAAAAAATATTATTTTTTTAATAACTTTTTGTTAATTATTTTGCACCAAAGTTTGAATTTGAGAGTATATACATCTTTATTTAAAAGGGCGTATCTCATTATTGTAGGGGATATAATTTATTATTAGCAACACATACAGGCGTATCTTGAACAAATGATAAATAATAACAATAAAAATTAAATCAACAACAATTTCAATTGTCTATAGCGTTCTTCAATTATTAATAAAGATTTGTGTGAAAAAAAAGATAATTTATGTCTAATAGTTTTTTACCAATACTGCACCTAAGGTTACCACTTTTCTATTAATTGCTCTACTGTAAAGTTATTAAAAACGAGTTACGGACTATAAAAAAATATGTAAAGTTTATTGAACTGTAAAAAATTGGTATATTTAATTTATTTTAATAATTTATTAAAATAAATTATCTTAGTTTTTTTCAGTTACAACGACTATTAGGAAGGGTCCTCACAGCTCTAGAGTCATCTGTTTTGGGCTTTTCTTGCATTATGTATAAAAATAATTAGGTATACTTGCTTATTCGAGACTTTTTTATTTTTTTTCACTATTCTATAAAAGGCAACAAAAATCTTCGAACAGTTAGGCTAAAATTTAAACATCGTGCTGTTCATTGTTCAAAAAAGGAAATAATGTTAAAAAATCTGTCAATTATTAGATGTAAAATGGTGTGACCGTTTATAAAAGTAAAAAGAGCAAATAGCATACTTCGTAAACAAATTCGCAATTGAAATCATACAATTATATTTTATGTTTTTGTGTATTTATAATAAAGATATATTTTACGGCTGCTACTGGCCTGGAAACCAAAGGCAGTCCACTCGTTAAACGCCTTCTCCTAAGAATCAAATGAAATGGACAATGAAAGTGTCTTTTGTCTGACTGAGTTTTTTTTGTATATGAAGCAAGATATTAACAATCAAATTGTGCATACATTGTTGATATCTCTCATGTATAAAAGTCATGCATTTATTGAGGAATATCTTGAAAACGGTTCCTACGATATTTTTTAAAAACTTATGCAATATATTGGAAAATTTTAAGAAGAAACAAATTTTTTGATCGTTTTGTTAACAAGATATTGATGTTTGAAGGTTTACTAGGTCTGTTTGTTATTAGGAAATAGTGTACACTATTTTATTCTTTTTTTACGTAATCGCCCTAATGAGAGGTCTATTTTAGGACTAGGTGGATCCAAAAAATGTAAAATAGTGTAAAATATAACTGAATAATGAAGAAACCTCATGTGTTGTGTGTACAGTCTCCCACAAAAATAATATTTTTAAGCATTAAGAACCTTTAACTTTTGGTAAAGCGTATTCGATCTTATTTGGAACAGCACTAAATTTGGGGTCCATTCACAATACTGCATCACGAATTAAACTTAAATATGAAAAAATATAATGGTCCGTCCTGGTAATAGTACCGGCCCGTTCAACAATCAATTTTTGTTAGAGGGAGGTTAAGCTCTTTTAGCATCCACATTTAATATTCAGTTATCTTCTAAGTTATATATTATTTTTTCCAAAGGTGATATAGGTTAGTTAATTGGGAAAAAAATATACTTTACATAAAAAAAAATTACAGGGTAATTTTTAAACAGTTCTTGGGTTTAACTCAATCGAACATTTTTGTGTTTTAAGAAATATTTTTAATTGTCTTGAGGGTTTAAAACTGAGGCAGCTGCTATAGAACATTTTGTTAAAAATGTTAATAAATCAACGTCGGCATATAAACATTTTAAACCACAAAAAAGCTTTTTAAAAAATATATGTTTTGTATTTATAAATATAATAAAATATATATATATATATATATATATATATATATATATATATATATATATATATATATATATATATTTAAGATATCTATAATTTGTCTTTAAATTTTTAATATTTTTTAATAGGTTATACTTATTTGTAGGGAAAGGCCAAGCAATGGCAGTGCTTAAGACAACAGTAGCAAACGTAATCAGAAATTTTAAAATCGTTTCCAAATATAAATCTGTCGACGAATTAGTTTTAACGTCTACTGTGACAATAAAAACTGTAAAACCAATTGACTGTAAGTTTTCGCTACGACTGGTAGAGTAGTTAACAATTGTACTATTAAGGAAAAAAAATATTTATTTAAAACTTGTTAATTTTTAAAATTAATAAATATTATTTGAAATTAACAGTTTTTGTTTTAAATTTATACCTATTTACCAAGATTCTTATCGAAAAATACTTTTCGACAAACTTGACATAATAAAGTTTTAAAATATTTTAAACGTCTTCTTTTTTATATGTGACTGTAAAATCACTTTATAAAATAATTCATTTATCACACCCGATTTTGCTTAATTTTTTTAGGTTTAATTTTGCAAATACAGAAGAACAGTTGTTTTTTTAAAATCTTAAGAGGCCTAAATAAAATACTGATAAAAAGATATGTCAGTAATGATAACAAAGAAACTCTTGTTATTTTGAATAATTAAATTGAATCCAAATATTTTAGATTTTAATTATTTACTTTGATGTTATTACTATTAATATCATGTCCTTCAAGCATTTACTATGTATTTACTATACAACATTTGTCCCAAGTACGGTCCTGACAAGTTCAGTGAACTCGGTTTTATTCTGTAGTATTCAAAAATGACCCCTCGTGTACTCTCCAGATCCCTACATTCTTTAATCGCGTAAAAGGAGATTTCACCTTATTACCGCACTATTTACAGATATTATCTGATGCCAGACTCAAGTTGAATAGGTGTTTTTTAGTATACCAAGAGCCTAGATACCAAGCCTGTGACAGTTCTCAGTTGAGTCCTTCCATTGCTCAATAATCTTGCTGCAAGTTCCTATGAAGGCTTAAACTTACCTTGGTCTAATTTTTGGACCACCGATTAAGAACTATATACCAAATTGAAAACCTGTCAGTATGTCCACAGTCTCCATACAGTCCTTAAGTAGCTTAGACTTAGTTGTTACCCTCCTTAACAATTGTAGAGCAATTCTTCTTCTTCTGCAAATGTACAGATGTTTGTCTCTGTAATGGTTTTCTAAAATCCATCTGGTACATACCCAGATTGCATACACCTCCGTTTGAACTACTGTTGATTGATCTCCAAGGCGAAGGCTAACTCCAATCTTCTTCTACTTTTAGACCTATCTGTGTACTAGACTAGTCCCTTAAAAGAGAGTTGTTTTAGAACGTTATTTTAATAATACAACATAGTTTAATATTAAGTATTCTTAAGTAGAGCAATTTTAAGTACAGCAATGGAAAAGAGTTACATTAAAATGTCTTCGTTTTTTTAAACGGAACACCCTGTATTTGATTCAGTTTTTGAGTACTATTTAAAATTGTGTATACTTTTTGTATAAAGTATTTTTTTCTAACGATAACAGTTTCTAAAAGAATTAGGATTAAAGTAATACTAAATGTGTTTTACCTACAAATACCTGCACATGTAAGCTTACCTGGAATTCCTCACATTGTCAATATTTTTACACAAATTATTTACACAAAATGAATCATTTAACTAAAACCCAAAGAATCGAAATTTTCGAAATGTATTTTACCTACAAATACAAGAATAAACAATACAAGAGGCAATAACTTAACAACAATAAACAAAACAAAATTAAATCAGATGCTTAAAATGTTGCCCATTTACTTTCTCTCAATAAGCTAAGTTCTGCGTAAAAGTATGTAAAACATTTAAAAGGCTGTCAGTTTTCTCAATTCTTCTACATCCTGCTGCTATCCTTAACTTTAAATCATCAAGGTCAGTGGGCTTGGTTTTGAAAACGTCATTTTTTAGGTGGCCCCACAAGAAATAATCGAGGGACGACTTATTTAGATACTGCCGAACATTACGGGCATAGTGAGGTGGGGCTCCATCCTGCTGAAACCATATTTCGTCAATTGGTGCTTAATTATTGCCTAAAATATCATTTTAAAATAATTAAAAAAAAGAAAAGGGCAACATTTTAAGCATCTGATTTAATTTTGTTTTGTTTATTGTTGTTAAGTTATTGCCTCTTGTATTGTTTATTCTTGTATTTGTAGGTAAAATTTTTTAAAAATTTTTTTTTTAAAAATTTTTTTAATTTTTTCCCTAATTTTTTTTTGGGAAAACCTTTTTTTTTTCCCTTTTAAAAAAAAAATACTTTAAAAAAAAAGTATACACAATTTTAAAAGTACTCAAAAACTAAATCAAATGGGGGGTTTTCCGTTTAAAAAAACGAAGACATTTTAATAAACCTTTTCCATTGCTGTATTTAAAAAAAAATATTTTAATATTAAACTATGTTGTATTATTAAAATAACGTTCTAAAACAACTCTCTTTTTAAGGGACTAGTCTAGTACAAATAGGTCTAAAAGTAGAAAAATTTTTGGAGTTAGCCTTGCCTTGGAGATAAACCAACAGTAGTTCAAACGGAGGTGTATGCAATCTGGGATGTACCAGATGGTTTTTAGAAAACCATTACAGAGACAAACATCTGTACATTTGCAGAAGAAAAAAAATTGCTCTAAATTTTTAAGGGGGGAAAACAACTAAGTCTAAGAAACTTAAGGACTTATGGAGACTGTGGACATACTGAAGGAAAAATTTTTGGGTAAAAAGTTTTTAATCGGTGGCCCAAAAAAATTGACCAAGGTAATTTGCCTTCTAGGAACTTGCAGCAAGATTATTGGAAATGGAAGGACTCAACTGAGAACTGTCACAGGCTTGGTATCTAGGCTTTTGGATACAAAAAAAACACCATTCAACTTGAGTCTGGCATCAGATAATATCTGTAAATAGTCGGTAATAAGGGTGAAATTTTTTTTCCGGGAGAGTAAGGGGGGTTTTTTTTTTGGGGATACTACAGAATAAACCGGTTCCTGAACTTGTCCCCCCGGGGACTTGGGAAAATGTGTATAGTAAATACATGTAAATGCTTGGGAAAAAAAATTTAAAAAAAAGTAAATAATTAAAATCTAAAATTTTTTGATTCAATTTAATTATTCAAAATAACAAGAGTTTTTTGTTATCATTACTGACATTTTTTTTTTTATCATATTTTATTTAGGCCTTTTAAATTTTTTTTAAAAAACAACTGTTCTTCTGTATTTGCAAAATTAAACCAAAAAATTGCAAAATCGGGTGTAATAAAAAAATTTTTTTTTTAAAAAGTGATTTTACAGTCACAAAAAAAAAAGAAGACGTTTAAAATATTTTAAAATTTTATTATGTCAAGTTTGTCGAAAGTTTTTTTCGATAAGAATTTTGGTAAATAGGTAAAAATTTTAAAAAAAAAAAATTTTTAAAATTTTAAATAATTTTTTTTAAATTTTTTTAAAAAATTAAAAGTTTTAAATAAAAAATTTTTTTCCTTAATAGTACAATTTTAATACTCTACCAGTCGTAGCAAAAACTTACAGTCAATTGGTTTTACAGTTTTTATTGTCACAGTAGTTTTTAAAAAAATAATTCGTCGACAGATTTTTTTTTGGGGAAATTTTTTTAAAAAATTTTTTTTTTAACGTTTGCACGTTGTCTTAAGCACTGCCATTGTTGGGGCCCTTTTCCCCTACAAATAAGTAAAAAAAAAAAAAAAAACCAAAATTAAAAAATATTAAAAAATTTAAAAAAATTATAATATTTTTAAATATATATATATATATATATATATATATATATATATATATATATATATATATATATATATATATATATATATATATTATATTTATAAATAAAAAAAAAAAAAAAAAAAATATATTTTTTAAAAAAAAAAAAAAGCTTTTTTGTGGTTTAAAATGTTTATATGCCGACGTTATTTATTAACATTTTTAAAAAAATGTTCTATAGCAGCTCCCAGTTTTAAACCCTCAAAAAAATTTTAAAAAAATATTTTTTAAAACAAAAAAATTTTTGATTTTTTTAAAAACCCCAAGAATTTTTTAAAAAAAATTACCCAAAAATTTTTTTTTTTATGTAAAGTAAAATTTTTTTTCCCAATTAACTAACCTATACCCCCTTTTTGGGAAAAAAATAATATATAATTTAAAGAAGATAACTGAATATTAAATGGGGATGCTAAAAGGCTTAACCCCCTCTAAAAAAAATTGATTGTTGAACGGGCCGGTACTATTCCCGGACGGACCATTTTTTTTTTCATATTTAATTTAATTTATTAGGAATGGCCCCCCAAAATTTTTGCTGTTCCAAATAAGATCGAATCGCTTTACCAAAAGTTAAAGGTTTTTAATGCTTAAAAATATTTTTTTTGTGGGAGACGAAACACAAACATGAGGTTTTTCATTATTCAGTTATATTTTACACTATTTTACATTTTTTGGATCCACCTAGTCCTAAAATAGACCTCTCATTGGGGGGATTAGTAAAAAAAATAAAATAGTGTACACTATTTCCTAATAACAAACAGACCTAGAAACCTTCAAACATCAATATCTTGTTAACAAAAATCAAAAAATTTGTTTCTTTTAAAATTTTCCCCAAAATAAAAATTTTTAAAAAAAAATCGTGGGAAACCCCTTTTCAAGATATTCCAAAAAAAATGCATGGGTTTTATACATGAGAGATATCAACAATGTATGACAATTTGATTGTTAATATCTTGCTTCATATAAAAAAAAAAACTCATTTTGAAAAAGAAATTTTTTTCCCATTGTCAATTTCATTTGATTTTAGGAGAACCGTTTAACGATTGAAATGCCTTTGGTTTCCCCGGCCAGTAGCAGCCTAAATATATCTTTATTATAAATACACAAAAACACAAAATATAATTGTATGATTTAAATTTTTGAATTTTTTTACGAAGTATGCTATTTTTCTTTTTTTACTTTTATAAACGTCACACCATTTTACATCTATAATTGAAAAAAATTTTTTTTTTTTAAAACTTTTTAAATTTTTTTTTGAACAATGAACAGCACGAGTTTAATTTTTTAAACCCAATTTTTCAAAGGGGTTTTTTTTCCTTTTTTAGAATAGTAAAAAAAAAAAAAGTCTCGAAAAAGAAAATAATTTTTTTTAAAACATAATGAAAAAAAAAACCCAAAACAGATGACTCTAGAGCTGTGAGGACCCTTCCTAATAGTCGTTGTAACTGAAAAAAACTAAGATAATTTATTTTAATAAATTATTAAAATAAATTAAATATACCAATTTTTTACAGTTCAATAAACTTTACATATTTTTTTATAGTCCGTAACAATAACATGGGTTTAATTGTCATATAGACTGATAATATGATAGTGTATGTACATACTTGCATTTAAATAGCCTATATTTATTACACTTAATTTAAAAAAAATGCTTACTAAAAAAAAAATATCATTCTAAACCTACTTTTAAGACCTAAATTCAGGGCCGGATTTAACCTTAGTGCCGCCCCCGGGCAATTTTTGAAAAAGCACGCCATTACCGAAATTTTACACAATTATAGATCTGAGATATGATTTTTTTTGTTTTTTTTTGACGATGGAAAAAATTTTTTAGCAATGTTACAAAAATTGTCACACTTGTCCTGGTTTTTTCGACCGTCACGGGTGCCGTAGGCGAGTGGGGGGGGGGTGCACTCAAAGTCGTTGGGTGTTTGGGCCCCTTTTTTCTCGTGCCTCAATTTAAACCTACTAAATTACCCCACTTTAGGCATTTGTACTGAAAAAAATTTACCACACTTAGATTTTCTATACTTTTTGAAACGATTTGACCGGAAAATTTTTAAAAAAAAAATTTTAAAAATAAAAAATTTAAAACCCCAAAAAGGAATTATTTTATATAAATTTTTCCCCAAAAAAATTTTTTAAATGATCCCTTTTTTTTAATAAAATTATTAAAAACAAATAGTGATTCTAAATTTTAACAAAAAAAATTGTTCAATTCCAAAAATTAAAATTTACACGGGAAAAACTAAAAAAAAAAAATAAAGCTGAAAATTATTTTATTCCTAAGTTTTTTTTTAATTAAAAAGTGTTGTCACACTTTAAAAGCATATTAATTGCTCCTTTTTAAATGTATAAATGAAAAAAAGGGGTTTAATAAAAAAATTTGTCTTTTATTGGAAAATTTTTTTTAAAAAATTTTAAAATTTTCCTCTTTCAAAACTCAAAAAATCCAAAATTTAAAAACTCTTTTTTTTTAAAAATAATATAAAAACCATCACGTGCATTTATCTTTCATTTTTAAAAACCACAAACATAGGGGGAAAAACTTTTTTAAATGAATTTTGTTTAAATTTTCCCCCTTTTTAGGTTAAAAGTAAAAAAAAAATTTTTTCTTATGGAGGGATTTTTAAAATTTTTGAAATAAAAATAATTTTCTTTCGCCTTTTTTCTTAATTTTATTTTCAGTTTTTACCATTTGAACGGTTTGGAATATCGACTTGTCCACATCGAGATTTTTTTTTGCTTTTAAAAAGTTTTGTCAAATTTGACGGCAAATTTTTGACTTTTGCTGGTTTTTTCAAAAACTTTCAAATCCTTTTTTTTGGGAATTTGCCCAAGTTTAAAAAGAACTTTTCATGGAAATTTCAATCTTTAAATTAAAATTTTTTTCCCCCCAAACTTTATTTTTTTCATGTTCTCAAAAATTTAAATATTTTAATAAAATGGGCAAAATTAAAACCCCCTTTTAAAAATTTATTTTTAAATCAAAAATTTTAAATGACTGTAATTAAAATTGGTATTTTTAAATTTTAAACAAAAAAAATGTCTCCATCTTTATTTTTTGAAAGTATTAAAAAAAATTTTTTTAAAATTTTTTAAAAATTTTAAAAAAAAAAAAAGACCGCAAATTTGCAGAAGCCCAAAACCAAAAACCTTGAAACCGCCAAGAAAGCCCTTTCTTTGGGCTTTTAAAAAACCAAACCAAACTTTTTTTTTAAAAACCAAAACCCCAAACCAAAAAACCCCCGGTTTGGTCTTGGGTTTTTTTATCCCCAAAAAAAAAATTATTTTTTTAAATTTTTGGGGGTTTTTTTTAAACCTTTTAATCTTTTAAAAATTTTACAAAATTTGGGGGGTTTTTTCATTTAGGAAAAATTCCTATGTTTTTTATCTAAAAATTTTAAAAAAAAGAATTTTTGTTCAAATTAAATTAAAATGTCTTAAAACCCCAGTTCCCCTAATTTAAAACCCGTTTTTTTTTTATTACTATTTTTTATACTTTTGGCTAACCTGATTTTTTTTTTTCTTAAAATTTTTTAAAAATTTATCTTGTCTTTGAAAATTTAAAATTTTTTTTCAATTTGGGCACAATTTTTTTTCCCTCACAAATCGAAAAAAATCAAAAAAAGTCAGTAATGTGTTTTGAAATTTGCAGGTGAATGATGTTCTATTAAGAATGTTTATTCATCGTGTACACTAATACCACACGCGTTATTTTTTTTTAACACAAATGCTTTTTAAAGCCTTCGCCTTCGGCCCCTAATGAAATCCCCTACTGCCTAAGTCTAAGTCTTTAAAAAAAGATTTAAATAAAGGAATTTAAAAAACAAAGGTGTAAAAAAACTTAAAAAAAAAAAACCTGTTAAAGCCACATTCATTAAAATACTTAACAATATGTTGATGTCTTACTACAAAAAAAACTGAAACCAAGAGTAATAAAAAAACTATCACTTTCCACTAATATTTTGTCAAGTTTAATATAACCAACATAAAAATTATTGCAAAATAATTTTTTTTTTTTGAATGCAGAAAAATTTAAAAAATTGCTTTCTGAAGAATTAGGAGCCGGTGTAATTTTAGATAAAATTTTTATTTAAAAAACACTGGTTTTTTTGTTGTTTTAACCTTACTTTTTAAGAAAACTTACCTATACAATCTCGGGTCCACCAAAAAAAGGGAAAAAAAATGCCCCTGGTAAATTTTTTTGAGGCATTTTCCGGCAAAAGTGGGATCAAATTTAAGGGTTCTGGCCAATACTGATCATCTCTTTGAACGTATATCATAATAAATTGTCCTTTGGAATTATTTTTTTCCTACAAAAATTACAAACTGTAGTAAAAAATAACAAAAAAATAAATACAGTCAAATTTAAAAATTTTTGGGGCTTTTTTTTTGAATAAATAAAGTTTCATATAAAATTAAATTGCACACTATTTGTAGTACCCTAAGAAGTATGGTTGTGAAAAATTGTCTTTAAATATGACCTGAAAAGCCTCTTTGCTTCTGTTTTTTTCCTATAATTTTGTTCTGTGGACGGGGCATATAAAAACAACCAAGCAATTTGAGAGTATGACGATTTTAAAAAAAAAAAAGACTAGAACAAACGACAAATCTGCTGATTTGGGGTCTACTCTAAGATATGAAGATCATAACACACATTTGATGTCTGCATCCGGTTACCACCATCGCACAGTGAGAAATATGGGAAACAATTCAGGCCACGAGTCAATTTAAGTCGGATAGTGTTGATTTTTGTTATTTTTTTAAGCGTGAAAAGCATTTTCCCAGGGCCTTTAAATTGGGTTAACCAAAAACCCTTTTTTCAATTTTGGCGACTTAAAAAAAATGGATGTTAAATTAATTCAAAAAAAACAAAAAAAAACGGGAATGGAAGACACTCATAAATATTCAATTCAAACCCAAAATATAACTTTAAATTAATCGACAGTAACCTTAAACTACAATACAGATTTCTCCTTCAAAAACATGAATATTTTTTTCAAAACTCTATTCTTTAGAATACATATCCTGATTCTGGAAACTTTAAAAATAAATCTCCTATAGCCTAAGCTCAAAACATAAAAAAAATGAGTCAAAATCTTAAAATCCAATCTTGCAAACATAACTCCTACAAGCTGGCCCCATGATTGATGTTTTTCAAATCCATTATAGTAATTCTTTGAAACAGATATTCGTTAACCCTAAACTCTTGCCTTAAACTATTAAAATATGAGATCTATCCTCAAACCTGTGAGACTTGACCTTAAATCCATAAAGCATAAGCCAAAAATTAAATACTATGAATTTTTGATGAGCCAATGAATATATTTTCGAAATTATTATTCCGGAGAATTTATACTCTGAATCTGACTGTCGTTTCCCCAATTATTTTTTCCCCCTTTTTAAACTCAGGTACGGGGGTTTTTCATTTTAAATTTAAAAAAAGGTTTTTTTTAAAATTTTCTATCCCTTTAAAAGGGGGAAAATAGCCTTTTTGTTTTTTTTTCCGTAGCATTAATAATCTAATCAAAAAAACTTTTTTTTAAAAAAAAAAAAAGTAAAAAAGTGACGTTTTTAAAAAGAAATCCCCCCCATTTTTTAAACAATAGATAGAAAAAATTTTTGGGGTTTTGGGTTTTTTCCGGGGTTTTGTGAAACCAAAATTTTAATTAGGGGGTTTTTACCTGAAAAAACCCCCCCAGGTAAGGGAGCAAAGTCAAAATTTTAAAAAAAACGTTTTTATTTTTGATTTTTTGAATGCTTTCTATAAAAAACGGTTTCAAATTATAAATATTGTTGGTATGATATTTAAACCAAGCAGAAAAAAATTTCAATAAACGGAAAAATTAAAATACAATAGGGGAAAATATGGTAGTAATAAGAACACTTATAAAAAAAAATTTTAATATTACTAATAGTTTAAATGTTTTATATGACCCTCTTAATTTAAAAAAAATGATCTATCCCCTTTTTATACCTTTTTTAAGCTCGCCGATATTATTTGAGGTTCTTAGTTAAGACGACTAATTTCATTTACAATTTTTTCTCTCATTTCTTTCGTGTTTGTTTCGTTCATTTTGGTAAACGACATTTTTTAAGTGACCTCATAGAAAAGTGTCCAAAATTGTAATATATAAACTAGTAGGGGGGGCATCTAATAGTCCCCAACGTCCAATCCACTGATTGTATTTGGGGTTTAGATACTGCACGATGATCAGCATGGGGCGGTTCGTCTTGTTGCCAAATTTTTTTTTTGGGGATGTTTCGAGTGGCAATTCTTCTAAAATGTCCTTAATATTAATATCGTTTTTCAAGAAGATTGAAATATCTTTCTCCAGTTAAGGATCCCCCCTAGAATATTGGCCCAACAATTCTATTGTTAAGCACACCACACCAAACATGAAGAGAAGACCTCCACTGGTATTTAATTTTCTTGAAATTTTCTGGGATTTTGTCTTGCTCAGCTGTGCGTGTTTGCTTTGGTTAAAAAATTCCCCCTGTAGTGAACGTGTTTTTCCAAAAAAACGGGGAAAAGTGTAAGATCGTTATCTTGTTCATGGATTAAAATTTGGGGAACAAATTGAAAGTGAAGTTCCTTTGTTACGCGTTAAAAAGCTGCACTGAAAGAAGGTGATATAAAGATATTTTTTAAAAATTTCAGTTTCTCTGAACCGTCGCATAGATTACTCTTCTTTTTTTCAGGGCCATACCTCAAGTTTCTAACTGCGTCAGTAATTGACTTCATGGGATACAAAGTAAAATAATTTAGAATAGCCCCGATCCCGGTTTTTTTCATTGTAGTCCTTTTTAATATGTAACGATTTTTTTTTTTTCGATTGGTAGGTAGGTAGGTAGGCAGGTTTAAAAAGAGTGGGTATAACACTCTTCCACCGCGCACCGATCGGGCTATTGTGGCTTACACCC
>JAHBCN010017046.1:77992-145015 GCA_019359885.1 Listronotus oregonensis | reverse complement strand
TATAATATAAAGTATAAGTGCAATTGTTATGTTATATGAAATTTACAATAAAAAGTTCATAAGTAATATATCCATCCAGATTCTTTTTAACATAATAAACGACGGCAGAAAAAAAATTGTACGTAACACGATCCAAAAGTGATTTTAAGGGATTTGCAGGATATCACTTTCGGAACTTGTTACGTAAATTACTAATATTTTAAATTGTAAAAACTTTTGAATATATTGTTCCGTGACACCCCGTATAAAAACACGTATCCTGGTTTTACACCTTTTTATTGCAAATCAGGTTCACAAACGTTTCTATGGTAACAAAAATTCAACGTAACTGAGTTGACTTACATAATCTTCTGCTGGTTTTTCATTGGTAGAAGGTCGTCCAGTAAGTAAATCAACTGGAAGGCATAACTTCGCTCCAAAAATGACTTTTGCAGGTGACGTACCAGTTGTTTTGAGAGCTGCGGAGCGATAGGCTAGTAAAAACGGCTGTATACAGGTGTCCCAGTTACTTTGTTGGTCATTTACCTTAATTTTCAGGTAGTTATCAAGAGTTCTGTTAAATCTTTCGACCATTCCATCTGACTGGGGGTGAAGGGGTGTAGTTCTGGTTTTATGGATACCCAGGAGATTACAGAGGTTCTTGAATAGATCGGACTCAAAGTTTCTACCTTGATCAGTATGTATTTCTCTTGGTACTCCATATCGGCAAGTCCATTGTTGAAATAGTACGTCGGCAATAGTGCTACCTCTTGATTTGGTATTGCGTAGACTTCCGGCCAATTGCTGAAGTAATCCACATCGCTACCAAAATATAACGATTCCCAGATTTGCTTATTGGAAATGGTCCTGCTATGTCTATGGCAATTCTTTCATCTTGCCATGGCTTCGTGTCTTAGGTCCCTTGCTGGAGGCGCAGTCCTTACACATTTTACACCAGTCTTTAACATCGGCACGAGTTCTCAGCCAGTAGAACCTTTCTCGAACCTTTTCAAGAGTCTTCATAACTCCGAAATGGTCACCGCCTATACCATTGTGCAAGGCTTGCAATACTTCTGGAACCCTTTTGGTTGGTAGTATTGTTTGATAGGTATGGCTTTTGCCGTCAGAACTTTCCCAGACTCTTTTTAAAAGTCCATCTTTCATTGCTAAAGAGTCCCATATAGCCCAGTACCCTTTAAATCTCGGAGACTTTGAAGCTACTTTCTGATAGGGGGGTCGTGCTGAATTTTCTGTCTTAAATTTCACAATATCTCCAAGATCAGGATCCTCTTGTTGTTCTTTTACGAGGATTTTAGGGTCCAATTCTTGAGAGCACTTGTTGTTCTTCACGTCTACTGCAATGTTTACAATCTTCGGGGCAAGGTCTTTTTGATAGAGCGTCAGCATTTTTATGGTTTAATTCTCTTCGATGTTCAATTTTAAAATCGTATTCTTGAACACGTTGTAACCATCGTGCTATCTGACCTTCAGGATTGAAAAATTAAGAGTATTGAATAACTAACCACAACTAACCACTTGAGTGATGCATGGTCTGTCCTTAGGTGGAATTTCTGACCATAAAGGTACTTATGGAAGTGCTCCAGTGATTTGTAATATTTTTTGTATATTGACCTCTGGATGTTTGTTTAGCTGTTTCAAACTGAAGTGCATAAGCAAGAGCTTCGGATATTTTCTTAAGTCTGGCCATTCTTAACGCCTGGTTCATATCTGGATCACGTAAGCCTTCAATAAAACTACCTACCGCTAATTCCTGTTTAATTTCTTCTGGGTATGCCGGATATGTCAGATTTATAAGCCGTACGATATCCGCTTCATACTCCTGGAGGCTTTCATTATATCTTTGTCTTCGTCCTTGGAGCTGCGCCTTATAAACTTCCTGTAAGTGAGCTTCACCGTATCTCATTTCCAGGAACTTAACAATGGTTTCGTAGTCACATTGCTTCTCCTCGGGAATGTTTCCTAAAACCTCCATAGCTTCTCCTCGAAGAGCAAGTACTAGAGCTCGTGTCTTCTCTGGTGAACTCCAATTATTTCCATTGGCGGCAGCTTCAAATTGTCGAAGATACGTAACCCAGGGTACCTTGCCATCAAAACTGGGTGGTTTCATAACAGTTACGGTGGTACCACATTCTGAAACAACACCTGTTCTAGCTATATTTTTAATCTGTCGCTGTAAATGTTGGACTTCTTATTGCATTTGACCTTGGATTTGATAAACTTTGTCTTCAACCGATTGTTGTATTTCTTGCATCTCTTCTTTAACATCTTCCTTGGTAAGTTTTAATTCAAATAGCATTTGTTTTCTTAGCTCATCTTGACTTTGTTGAAATTCTCCTTTTATTCATTTTCACCATATTTTCTTTAAGCTCTTGTTTCATTTCTTCTTGGCTCTTTTTGGTGTCTTTTTGAATTTTTTCGATCTGTTGTCTTGTTTCTGCTTGACTTCTCTTCATTTCCTCTTGATTGGTCTTTAATTCTCTTTTTAGATCTTCTCTCATGGATTCTTGGCTCGTCTTCATTTCTTTCTTTAGATCTTCTTGACTGGTCTTCATTTCTTTCTTTAGATCTTCTTTCATGGATTCCTGGCTCGTCTTCATTTCTTTTTTTTAGATCTTCTTTCATGGATTCTTGGCTAGTCATCATTTCTTTCTTCAGATCTTCTTGGCTGGTCTTCATTTCTTTCTTCAGAACTTCTTGGCTGGTCTTCATTTCTTTCTTCAGATCTTCTTGACTGGTCTTCATTTCTTTCTTCAGATCTTCTTGACTGGTCTTCATTTCTTTCTTCAGATCTTCTTGACTGGTCTTCATGTCTTCCATCATTTGCTTCATCAGTGCAGTTAATTCTTCCATAGCTGCTGTTTGCTGTCTGATCCCAACAGGCATTCAAATATTCTTAATCACTTTCGCTTTCTTGTAGGTCCTCGTTCCACTTCTGACACCAAATGTTCCGTGACAACCCGTATAAAAACACGTATCCTGGTTTTACACCTTTTTATTGCAAATCAGGTTCACAAACGTTTCTATGGTAACAAAAATTCAACGTAACGTTATTGTGACAACTGTTTAACCTTTAACTATCTGTCAACTTCTTATCTCTTTACAATGCAAAACTAAAGTGGCCCGTGCGGACTTTCCTCGCGCTTTTTATAGTAAAGTGGAAAAGAATGAAAAAATCTGGAAAAGTCTAGAATAAGCTGGAAGGATTCTTTTACTACAGGATGTAAGAAAGTGTAAAAAGAATGTCTCCAGCGCCCTCAGGATAATCCGCAATGACCGTCGAAAAAGGGAAAAACTAAGGTAACCTATTTTAAATAAATAATTAACCTAATAAAATAATTCTAACCTTTTATATTTCTAATAACTAAACACTAACTAAAGTCTGTAACAATATAAATACTGCGATTTAAAAATTAATGGTTGGTATGTTGGTTTGTCACGTCAATGGGTCGTTAGCCGTTTATGGAGTAATAATTAAACTTTAAATGGGTTAGCTCAGGTTTTATGTCATTTTTTAATTTAACTTTAGGTTTAATTTTATTTCATTTTTAAAACTGTTGCCTAAAAAGTACATGAATGAAAGTAATCATAATTTGTTAGGTTTTGTTCAGGTCCTTTACATGATTCCAATTAATATTGGATTGGAAAATAAAATATAACCAGTTTAATGCATTAAAGACAAAATTGCGTTCGGCGTTGCGAAAAAAGATTGACAACTTTTTATTTAAAATTTAGTTCAGTTTTATTAAAGGTACATGAATGAAAGCAATCGTATTTTGTTAGGTTTTGTTCTGGTCCCAAATAAGGTCTACATTTGGGGAAATATACACTGTGGCCCATTAAGTGTGTATTAGTAATTTGTCAAAAAATTTAACTCTTCATTTAAAGCAGTTCCGTATAATTTCATGATCATGATACATCTTTTATATCTATCTGATTTAATACTTTCTTAAAGTAGCTACAATCAAATTATGTTTAAGTCACTTTTATAAAAGTGATGCATATTTGTAAAACGTGTTTGGATTTATATTTCTTTAGGTAACAGCCAAATGTATGTTTGTTGCAATGATATTTAAGAGAACTCTAGAATTTTACAATTTTTTTTTAACCAGACAAAGACTTTATTAATAATAATGTGTTTAAAAAACTTCTGGCTTTAAGAAAATATCAAATCAGAGTAATAAAATAATGTAACACATAAGAGTAATCCAATATTATTATTTATATTTATAAACTAACTTCTTTATGAAAATATTTTTCTATTGTTTACTATAAAAACCGATCCAACTAGTTGATTAAATTATTGAATACCTATGAATAAAATGAATAACAGCCTTGATCTCAAAAATGTCAAATGTCGTGAAATTTATTTTCAAGTAAAGGTTATCAAATACTTTTTTTAAGTTATTTTCTAACTGACTTTTTTTTATTTTGGTACAGTTTAAAAATATAAATTAAATTTTAAGTTCTATAAGTTTTTAAGGAAAATCGATAACTAATAAAATATACATGTTTTATCTCCAACCCGTCACAACGTATCAATTACTAGTTTTTTTCCCTAAAACTTTCATTTTTGAGATACGAATCAAACTCATAATAATCCTTTTTTAAAAATAGTGTTAATATATTAACATTTGTTTAGTCGCGCATTTTATTGACATAAAATTAAAATATATAAGGTTAGTCATGTAACTAGTGCCTTTGATATATATATATTTTATTTGTTCAAAAAAATTTTTAAATGACAGTTTATTTTAAGCTTGTGTCGTTTTTCGTAATATCTAAAAAATGGTATAATGGTTGGAAATTGTACTTGGATCGGAAAATTTGGATTTTTTTCAGAACCCTTTGCACAATTTACCAGAAAACTGTGCCCAATTTAATATAAAATTTTGCTAAAAGGGTCTGGGAGTGCGATCAACACATCAGCCTTTTTGACTGTAGAAATAAATATTTTGAATGGCAATTAAATTTTATAATAAATTGTGCAAAGTTTTTCTGATTTTTTTTATAAATAAAGCGAAAATTTGCGATCAAATCTGATACTTTTTCAAAAATTTATATCTTCGAAAATATTTACTTTAGCAACTTAAGTTTTTACCACGATGTAGTACAAATACTCGGCATTTGGCTAGAATTATTTTAAAATTTTAGCATTGACAGTTTTTCCGTAATAATATAAGGTCAAACAGTTTCAGGCCTGATAAAACTGTTTTGCAGCCGCGTTACCCCTACGAGACATGATTTTTTTATTTAACTATTATTAAATTAATCATACACTTCGAGGCACAAAGTTGTAACTGTGTGCCTCGAAGGTTAGTTAAGGTGCCTGCTAGCTCTTCGACTATAATCATATTAGACACCATATAAAGCTAATCATATTAGACACCATATAAAGCAAATCATTTATTAAGAGTGAAGTTACGTTTGGACCAGGGCCGGATTTAACTTTTTGCCGCCCATAGGCTAAAATATTTTTGCCGCCCTAATATGTCAATATTTTTTGGATATCAGAACGAAAAATTAAGCATTAAAAGAATGTAAACTTCAATAGTAATTCTTATAAAAATTTATTAAACAAAATTAATAAAAGTAAAACATACAGAAAATTAAATAACAATTTTTAAAAAAAAAACAGATTTCAAAATATAAAAACAAAATATAAATTAAAATGTTAAAACAAATAAATCTTTTTTTCAACTATGTATTATTTAATTATAGGCAAAACCCTATAGTAACATTTTTCTTTAAATCTTTTTTTCTTAAAATACCGACAAACAAATACTCAATCTAAATACAATGTTAATATTTGGATATATACTTTTTAAGTCAATTTTGGTAAACCATCTATATAATTCTAAAATGGAGCATTAGGTGTCTTTTTTTTAATATAATACATACTCAACGAAATGTGATGCTTTACCTTGAAAGTTATTGTTAAGATCGTTTGGATAGCTTTCCTGTAAAAAAGAACAGTTTTTCTTAATTCAACAGAAATTATAGCTTTTTTACTAATTTACGATGACCTTTTTTTTAATTAATCGTAAATTTGCCGCCCATAATATTTGCCACCCTAGGCTTCAGCCTACTCAGTCTTTGCGTAAATCCACCCCTGGTTTAGACTATTTTGGAAAGCAATGGAAATGTGTGTTTTAATTGGGAACCGTCCATATCAAAAATTAATTCTTTGGTTTTGATATTAGAGCATAATTGACCATTAAAACAATTTGCATAGTAGCTCTACATCTTTTGTTTAAATCATAAATCGAAATCTCTTGTACAAAAATAAAAAAACTACCTTTCAATTTTTTACATATTAATATTGCCCAGAAATAAATATTGTAATTAAAAAATATATATATGTATTACTGTCTAAGATGAGGAAATAAAAACGCACGCATAATTTAAACCTACTCAATCTTGTCAGTGTGTATACTTTTTTTAAAGAACTAACTTTCATTTTCCTATTTTATTTTTGTGACCATCACATAAATATTGCATAATTATTGCCAATATTTAAATATCTAAGTAGATCTCCCACATTCCTGATCATTCCATTTGATATTTTAAATGTTATGTGGGTTTTAGTTATTTAGTTATTTTACCAATGGTTTTTACACTCTGGTTTTGTGTAACATACAATATTTAAACTTAAGAAAAACCGTTTTTTTTTTTAAATGGGAAATTGAACAGTGCTGCTGGGTAAAAATAAAGTTGCACAAACCATTTTTTTTAACTATATTACCTGGTAAAAACCAAGTTGCAATGTTTTATGACATGTACATTTTTGTAGTACAGTTTTGCTATATCTTTTTTCTCTCTATTAGACAAGCTCATTTCTTAAGAAAACCTATACATGCGAATCTCTCTTGACAGGTATTGACATTTTTTACAAAAACGAAAACAAAAATCATTTGCATCTAAGATGATTTTTATTATTTTGGAAATAAATGGACTTTTAAAATATATTATGTTATAGATTGTCGAAATCAGAAAAAAAGCACTAATTGCCTACGTAAAAATCCAATATGGTGTCTATAAGAAAAAATCAAGTAGAAGAATGATAAAATTCAAAAATATTATCTTTGTCAGTATTGGGCTGGCTACATTGTTAAGCAGTCAACTGGTAGTTTTAGCATTTTTGTCAAAGGTATGTGTTGGTTCATTAACTTTAGTTTCGTCATTTTTTTCGGATTTGAGATTTATGATAACCAGAGACCAGCACTCCTTAACGGAAGTTATTAAGCCACACTGTGTTAATTTTTTTGTAGATACTAGCACTCCTTAAAGGAAGTTAGTAAGCTCCACTGCCAGGGCCGCCGTCAGAAAAAATGTAGAGGGGGTCAAAAAGTTTAAGTCAATTTACTAGTCTAGAATTAATTTAATGAAAAACACCAAAAATATACCACAACTTTAATTTCTTAATAATAATTATACCTTTTTAAATTCCTAGGCAATATTGTTAAATTTAAGGATTTAGAATGGAATTTTAAGGTTAATTTTTAAAAACCCAGGGGGGGGTCGACGGACACCCCCTGACCCTCCTGCCGGCGGCCTTGCCCACTGCTCTCATTTTTGTGTGTATAATTATGGGTTACTAAAATATTTGTTTTAATATCTGGTAAATACCATTGAAAGATGACATTCATTTAGACATGCTATATTTTTTCTCTCTTTTGAAACCATTTTTACACCTTTCAATGCGAAATTTTTGACAGGTAACATTTATTACGAAAAATACACCAAAATTTTGATCAAAATTTTTATTATTTTGGAAATAGAGTCCCCTTTCTGAATAATTATGGTACGATTGTTTGAAATAAAGCCGAATTTCGTAATAATCCAATATTGTCTTTTTAGAAAAACAAATTAGAAGAATGATAATTAAAATATTAAGGGGCTGGACAGCTAAATCAAATGTGTTTTAATTTATAAAGGATGGTTGTAAAGTTCGATTTTTTTACATTTTAGTTCAGAAAAAGACCACACTTTAAAATTGCTGTGTCAATATTTTGTATAGCATTTAAGTTAATAAACTCACCCACGTAACTGTAAAAAAAGTTTGTTTTTTCTTTATTTTTCACAATAAACTTAAATTTTATAATTTTTTTTTTCCTGGCCCTTTTTCGGATTTTGGGGATTTTAGGAATTAAGCGGGTTTCCCGGATTAGCGGGACTTTAGTGTTAGGGGACAAAATTATTTGGGTTTGATACGTACAAATACATTTCAATTAAAAATATTCTAGAATTCATGGTTTTTATGTTATGCGAAAATGATAATTTTATAAAAGCTTTGGATTTTTAACATAACCTAGCAAAGCGATAGGTTATAAATAAAAATGGTTTTTGTATTTTTTTAATTATGTCAGATATAGATAAACCGAAGTTGTTACTATTAGGTGTGGCATCTGTTAGCTAGTTCCTTTTTACTTTATAAAACAAGTCTCCATAACATTACCGACTCCAAAATAAGTTCTGCGTTTTTTGCGCAATTTCTCGAAAATATAAAACATGTTTAATATTTTTATTGCGAAAATTCTAGTAAGAATAATTGAACGTGTAATACAGAAAATAATTTTTATGTAAATTTTTGGCACAAATACGGCAATAATTTTCGAAATAATTCTCACATGTTTAAAACTGTTCTTGGACTTTAAATACCTTGCGTTAATTTGGTAGTATCCTACTATTATTAAAATGCCGATAAAAATGTATGCTAAATACATAGAGAATAGGTATATTATTAAGTTTTTAAAATTTCCTATGAATCATTCTTTTATTCACTATTATCCATTATGATTTTAGTCACTGTCGATAATAAATCATATCGGAACAAACAGTATTTAAGTAATATTAGAAAGATATTGCTGTGTAAGCTTCCCAACGACTATATCCTAAAGTACTGCTCAGTTTGCCGAATTTGTGTGCCAGGTTTCTGTGCCAGGGTCAAACTCACTGTGAGGTCACCACCGGTGCTGGCAGAAAGCGCGTCTATGCGTTATCATTTTCTGCGAATTTAAAAAAAGTTTCTTAATGCAAAATAAATTGTAAGCAAAATTTGGATCTTATTCATTTAAACATATTGTCTTTACATCATTTTTTTTCTATTATTAGTATAAAATCATTTAAGATAAATGGAATACCAGCAATTGTCATAAACAAAAATACAATTTGTAACATGCACGTGTCTTGATTTATTCACGAGAGACTGCGGATTTCATCACAAACAACCCAAAACATATCTTTCTGTTGTTTTACATAACTGAAACGCGCTTCTTAACTTTCTTGGTATATATCAAATCACTGACCAGGTCGGGCATAATATGCTTCTTAACATACGTTCTTCCAGTGGCGGCTCGTGGGTTAAAAAGTAAGGGGTTGCAATTCTAATGGTTCTTTAAAAAAATTTATAAATTACCACAATTAATGAAAATAAATAGACATACAAAAACGTGGCTGTGTGGCACACAGCCACGTATGTTTTTTATAGAGCTCAGCATTAAATGTTCTGGTAAAATTCCTTTTTTACTACTTGTACAAATTGTTCTATTTTTAAATGAGGAATTGGCCTCCCAAGTCTTTTTATTTCCGCTTTATCAGCTAAAGATCGGCCACCAAACGGCTCTGCAATTAAACTTTGCACCGAATTCATTTTGAACACACAAAAGATTTCTAAAAAATGCTATTAGGCACCGTGCGATAACCAAAATAACAAATTATTCTTTAATAAATTGTAAATCAACCTGCCAGACAAACAAAGGTTTGCATTCGAACTGCAAACCTTATGACGCTTATGAGACCCAATGCCAAGATAGGCAACTCCATATACTTACGCCTACTCGTAATGAATCCAATAGTTATTTTAATAATTTTGCTGTTATTTCCAGACAATATAAATACAGATGTTCAAATGAATTTTAAAAAAATGTGTAACTATGTAATGAATAATATATATTTTTTAAAATTTTATTTTAAACCTTTTTTGGGGGTTGCGCAAACCTGCAAACCTAAGGAAGAGCCGCCACTGCGTTCTTCCAACCAAACTTTGCATTATATATTTATTTTCATTTCTAACATCAACTTTACTTCTCTTCCACGATGATATAGCACCCTTCACACTCCTTTAATTTTTTTTACGCTGATCTCAAAACCTGTTTTTAAAAATAAGTGAGGTATAATACAGCTATCCCTATTACTGTAATTAAAAAAATCAAAAATCCCGTTCGGTTTAATGCTTTTAAGACACAATCAAGTCTGCCAAATCTCATCCCCTTTTATCAGTAGCTGTTTCTTGCTAAACAAATAATCATTTAATCTTGTAGGTGTTTTTTTCAAGAATAGTTTCAAATGGTATAAACACGATATAGGTATCTATAGTCACAGCAGCTTCAAAAAAGGTGAGATTTTTCTTTTGTGCCTGAAAATATTTGCCCTCTCCCTCGCCATAACCTGTATATAGCAATATACATACTGTAATAAAAGTAATGAACTAAACTATACGCATTTTCACAAATAATTTAATTCCTGGCTGTTACTTCATTATTACTAGAAATTTAAAAAAAAATGGTGTATAAGATTTTTTGTTTTGCCATTATGATATAATATTATTTTTAAGTCGGCACTCCTCTTGTTATCGTACCAACAACCATCAGCCATCCATAAAAGGTTACGAAAAGGAAATCCAGTTGTTTTACAATGAGTCGATCTATGACCAATAACCCACGTATTTTTGCAATGATACAAATAAAAAAGGATAGGATTTGAATTCCTTTAATAGGCAATAAAAAGAACATATATTTAGGTTTGAGTGTGTTTTAATCAAATAAAAATAAATATAAAATTATTTTACCTTAGACAGCCGTATTTAAGTTTTTAAATTAAAAATAAACAATTATTAAATTATTATACACTGTTTTTACTTGTTTCCTACTATCACTCAAAAATGTATACTAAGGTATTTTTGGGATAGCCCTCCAAGGCTTGCAAAAAGCCTCAATATTATGTTGCTGGCCTTACAAACAAGGCTGAGCTACTCGGTACAAAAATCTAGTTAAGGTAAAATATTCAGTACTTTTGTTTATTTAAGTATTTTACTTCAGTATTTCTAAATAGTTATTACTTTAAGTAAAATACTTAGTACTTTAAGAAAAAAAAACAGTTTTACTTGTATAGTCTGCCTCAAAGTATACCGTGTTAGCTCTTGCCTTCATTTATGGATTATACCTGCCGACAGCAATAAAACTGCGGATCGGTAGGTATTAAAGGACAGAACATTAGGGACGTACTTTAATAATATAAAGATTTATAATTATTTATTGTTTATTTAGGTAAGTATAATCTTAAGATTACATTAAGAAATTAAATATATGCAAAGTTTTAATTAATTTATATTTGCATTATCTATACATAATTACATTTTTAATCTAAATATCAAAATCTAATTCTGTTTCACTATCAGAGTCATCATTAAGATTAATTACAATAGGATTTATATTGTTTTGGATAGAAATGTAAAAATCCTCAATTTTTATAATGTGCTGTAGTGAATTTTTCCAGCTCTCAACTGGTATGTTAGTAATTACATTTTTTATCAAATTTATAACACTGGGACTTAAAGTAGGTGTAACATTTTCTGCTCTGATCTTTGATTTTACTTGGTTCCACAAATGCTCTATGGGGTTAAACATACAGTGATACGGAGGAAGCCGTAAGACAGTATGCCCAGCCAGTTCAGCCAAATTATCACATACATATTGTTTTTTAATCGCATATGAATTTAGGACTTCCAAAAGTTGCGTTTTTTTGTAACTGAATTCAAAATAAATATCATTTTCTAACAAATATTCCTAGATTCCAGTTTTTGAACTTGATAAAGCTGGTGCTTTGTGTAGCAGACGGCTGTGGTAAACTGTTGTTTGGAATATTTTTTAAAAGATAATTTTGAAACCAGTTTTCAAAAAGTTCTGCACTTGTATCCTCATGATAATCTAAGCTAGAATCCTTAATATTCTTTGCAGACAACAGCAAGCAGTTTGGGGCAAATCCGTCTTCTGAACCAGCGTGTATTATGGTAATGCGTTTTCCTTTATTTGAAGGTGCTTTCGTCTGACAGTTTTGACTGGAATCAATCCATCCTTTGGATACTGTGTCGTGTGTATCGAACCATGTTTCATCAAGGTAAATTATAAATCTGTTTTCTAACCTATATCTTTTAATTTCTTGAAGGTAATTATATCTCCAAGTGCCTAATCTGTGCGATTCCATTACTACTTGTCTTTTGTCTATTTTGCGGTATTTAAACCCCATTTTACAAACAACTCTATGGAGGGTGGCACGGCTAATATTTATATTGGTTTCGTCTTCGTCTAGCTTCTTTTTCAGTTTATCCAAGGTAGGAATAACTCCGCTTTCATAAAGACAATATATTTTCCTTCTTATTAGTCCTGATCACTATTGTCTATACGGTGAGATTGAAAATCACTGCGTTTTTTTTGTTCAATTCTTCACTAATAATAATATCCCTTATCGATGATTTTGGAGTTTTTGTAAGTAGACAGGTTTCTTTTAAAGCTTCTTGTTTAATTAGTCCTCTACTTATTAAAGTTTCATACACATTTTTCACAACCTGTTTTGCATCTAATGACAAATGATTTCGACGCGACATAGTTATATTCTCGTAAAACAACTTTTTCGAAACGCACAATAAAAACGGTTATTCAACACTGCCACTAAAATATTATCCAAAATATTTATATGCCTAATGGTTAATACTCAAGAAATACCTGGCCCACTCCTGCCCTTAAGAACAAATGGGTTTACCCAATAACAATAGTGTAATAAAATCGTTAAAGGTTTATTGGGGTATGATCCGTCAAAAGTCATAACGATATACTTTGGGACAGACTATACTTAAAATCCCAAAATTCTTACAAATACGACTTATTTCTTTAGAAAAAATACTTGAAAATTTTATTTTGCTTAAAGTAGTTTCCAGAAGTATTTAAATATTGAATATACTTGAATACGAAAATTAGTTTAAATACATTGAGTAGTTTAAGTACTTCTTGTCTTCTTCTTCTTTTCGTAGCGTCACAACCCTTCGTGGGTCTTAGCTGCATCCACGACTCGTCTCCACCTATCCCTGTCCAATACAACTATCTTCCAGTCTCTTACTCCCAAGACTTTTACATCTTCTCCGATATTGTCTCTCCATCTGAGTCTTGGTCTTCCTAAAGGTCTCTTTCCCACTGGATTTTCCTCCCATATCCTCTTAATAAGACGTTCATTCGGCGATCTCAGTAAGTGT
Source organism: Listronotus oregonensis (assembly GCA_019359885.1). Lineage (NCBI taxonomy): Eukaryota > Metazoa > Arthropoda > Insecta > Coleoptera > Curculionidae > Listronotus > Listronotus oregonensis. The sequence goes on along the minus strand of JAHBCN010017046.1, from coordinate 131,712 downwards.
TCGGCCCCTCTGAGCCTTTGTGATTTTATTTCGTTTACTTAGCTCGGTCTTTGGTACATGTTCTTGAGCTCCTCATTCGTTCATATTCGATATTGACCCGTTCTCTCATCTACTGTAGGCCCTAAGATTTTCCGCAACATCTTTCGTTCAAAGCGTTTTCGTTCTGTTTCGTCATTGTCTAGGTTTCCGAACTGTACATAGTATTGCCCTTTAGTACTCTTGCTTTTATTTCGCTACTGATATCGTTTTCCGAGGTTATAACTGTCCCTAGGTACTGAAATTGGTTTACGCATTCGAAATTGTAGGTGTTCATGGTTATGTATTATCCTATTCTGTCCCTTCCTGCTCTCCTTCTGACATGCATATATTTGGTCTTGTCCTCGTTGATCGTGAGGCCTACCTTCTTGATCTCCTTCTCTACGTTCATAAACAGTTCTTTTATTTTAATCGTACTGCTTCCTACCGTGTAAATGTCGTCGGCATATGCTAACATCATTTCTGGGCCCTTATTTGTTTTTTTTTTTGATAGCCACGTCCAACACTATGTTAAAGAGCAATGGTGACAGGCCATCGCCCTATTTTAGGCCATTGTTGATGGAGAATGTTTCAGTGTTGTTCTTTCCTATCCTAACTTTAGCTTTAGAGTTTTTTATGCATATCTTGGTTAACATTATGATTTTTTCTGGCACCCCTATGCCTTCCAACGCTTGCCATATACTTTCCCTGGTGATGCTATCGTATGCCTGGCGGAAATCTACAAACAGTTGGTGGACCTCTCTGTTAAACTCCCAGCTTTTCTCTAGGTTCTTATGGTGAATATTTGATCTGTTGTTGATCTCCTGGGTCGAAACCCACATTGGTAGTCCCCTAAGTTGTCTTTTAAATATGGGAATGCGTCCTCTTAGTAAATTTGATAACACCTTGTATGCTATATTTAGCAGGGTATAGTTTTTACAGGTCAGTCGGTCTCCTTTCTTATGAATAGGGATGATGATACCCTCATTCCACTCCTTTGGTAGGGATTTCGTTGTCATATGTTTTTCAGTAGCTCTAGTATGGCAGTATATATAAATGTTTCCCATATTTTATGCACTCCGCCGTTATGCAGTCCTCACCTGGCCTTGTTATTTTTTAATTGATTTATTGCCCCTTTAATCTCCTTTAGCATGGGTTCTGGTACATACTCCTCCGCTATGTTTTACAGGTTTTCGAAGAATTGTTTCCATGCTTGCATTACTTCTTTTATGTCAGTTATAAACTCATTGTTTTCATTTCTTAAGATGTTGGTCTTTGGATGTAACCTTTCCTTATAATTTTTACTTGTTTGAAAAAGTTTCGGCTGTTTGTTGATCCTGCCGCCCTTTCTACATTCTCTGTATTATTGTAAGCTTTTAGTCAGAAAATCAAAATCATGTCAGAATGCGGCACAGTAACAACATTCAACGTAACAGGAAGAACAGGAAATTTTATATAGCAAAAGTTGATTTACCAATTTTTTAAAAACTTTCAATTAAAATAAATAGAAATTTATAGCCAGATCACATCACATTCAAAGATTAAAATATTTTAATTTTCTGTCATATAAAGTTCTAAACCGTGTGTCTATTATTTAAATTAAAAACGTTTTAAACATTTTTTAAAATTGAAATATTTTTATTTTTTGTCATACACAGTTTAAATACCAGGTGTTTCTTAAACGTTTTTTATCTCTATAACTATTTTTAATATTAAGATCAAAAACAAAATTGGGTTAAGATATGAATATTTACCCCGTTTATTGTAATAAATAATAAATATATTTTTGTTTATACTTTTTGAACAGTAGAAATCTGTATAACAAGTATTTTAACCCTCATCTTCAGACTGAGAGTGCTATAAGAATATGGTCACGCATTATGGGACAGCACCTTTGAAAAATGAGTGCTACTTAAAAGTAACAAAGGTTTATATTAACATTATTATTACTTTTTATTTCAGCTTTTAGGTTGACCTGTTTTGACGACGCCTTTGTGCAAAAATTTTGGTTGCTTCTATAAAAATAGTTAAAAAAAAAACTTTTTATTTCCAATAATTAGATTTCGCTAAAAAGTAAATAAACAAATATTATTTAATAAAACAATATAAAAATAAATTAAAATAGAAGAGATGTGTAAATGGGAGTTGTCTCATCAACACAAAAGGAAAACAACTTTTTCATCTTATGACGCCAATAAAAGGTCTGTTTGTTATTCTGAAATAGTTTACACTATTTTAAGAAATATTAGTGGAAATTAAAAGATTCTTACCTAATGCGAAAATAAATAAATCACCTGATGCGAAAATAAATTAATAAAAATAGAAACTGCTTTATGTCTTTAAGGGCTAATTTACATTTTGGTAAGTGGCAACTGCAGTTGAGAAGTACAAGTTGTTAAGTAATTAGTAAAATAAACGTGAAAACGATCACACATGCTAGTTTTACTAATCACTTAACACTTGCACTTCTTACCTGCACTTGTTACTTTACAAAATGTAAATAAGCCTTAAGACAAAAAAAAATGTTAAAATAATATTTCAGTAAGGAATTCAAACTATTCACATAACGGTATCTATGAATGTAATACGGTTTAGTAATAATTGCTATAATACTGTATAAGATAATATCCAATGAACTGTAAATAATTGCATTTCTTGATTGTGTATGTTAAAGGTACAAGTCATTGTAACACTGTAAAATATTTACTAACTCTATATACCGTAATACTTTTCCCAAAAACGAGTGAAACACCAGTGGCGGCTCGAGACCAAGTGTAAATAACCAATAACTTAAAAATTTTATTTTGTATTAAATCAATCAATCTAAAAAATTAATAAAAATCTTAATTTTAACTTAATTAATTTCCCAATGCCAATTGCCTGACAGTCAGTCTACTAGCAAAAACTATTAGTGAAACCAATGCACACTGAGTGTATTTTTATCTTTCATTATCTTCATATGTTAAAAAAGGGCACCGATATACTTAGTGCGGACCTTTTTTCCCTAATCGAAATATTTATGTATCACAAATATGGCATTTTAAGGAATACAATTTTGCTTGACCGTAACATTGTTTAAACCACGGTTTAATGAATAAAAAGCAAGAAAAAAAATCGGTTTTATTGTGACAGTTTTTCAGTGAGTATTTTAGATTTTGCTTGCTTATAGAGTAACTCAAAGACGGTCAATTTGGGACCTGCCAAATCTAAATCGGTCAATAATTTGTTTAAATAATTGCAAAAAAACTTTATTTTTTTAAATTTCTCATATTTTTCAGTCTGTGGGAAAAGCATCACGCACTTAAAACTCTCAGAAATTATGCCAATTATGACCCTCACGTTACAGGAAAATTTCATTAAAAAATATTCATTTGTTTACGAGATATTTTTTTTTAGAAAAGGGTTAAATATTTATTAAAAATTTAGGTACTTGCCATCCTCATAAAAGGTTTTCTCGGGGCTCATTTTTTTCGTCGATACTATATTAAATGCAAATGTTTAGGGAAAATCGAATATTCATTTTTTGACCTTCTCAAGGGTGTCTAAAAATGTAGTAAATTTTTAGATATGTTATAAATACATTAAGGGCTAAAATCGTCGCCTGCTAGTTTAATATTTAAACTTTGTGTTTAAACAATAAAAAAAATAAGTACAAAAAGTAATGTTAAAGAAACTGCAGTTCCTAAGCGGTGAGCAGAGAGGACGTATGAGTCATCACTGTTACGCCCGAGAATAGCCAATGTTACGCGTCGAGAAAATTGAACTTGGCATGTTCCAATCCAATCCGTTCTCTTGGCAGATTTGTTGTTTCTCCGGTATTTATGGACCGATTTCGATGCTTTTTTTAATTTGGGATTGAGCAATAAAATATTAAAAACCTGTATTATTGTTTTTTTTAAATATTTTTTTCAAAAAATATTTTCGCGTTATTTCGAAAAATATTTGACTCACACAAACTATATAATTACTATTTTACTTTCAAAATTTTTTATAAACAAAATATATTTATTTTTTATAATTTTTTATTAGTTTTTATTATTATTATAATTATTTAAAATTGTGCATTCAAGGGAATTCAATTGATTACCACCACTCTTTACACTTAATGTTTTTGGTTTAACCTATACGGTAATATAAAATTTAAATACTGAACTAGCCGTGGCAACGATTTTGACTCCTAATGTTTATAAATAACCTAATAACGAATTAAAACAAAATGTCTTGGCTCCTAGTTGACCCACAGCAATTTTTTTTTAATACGTGTAAAACTGCCAGCTTTCAGAATATCAATGTGGTATATCGATATCTTCATAGTTGCAAAAGACCATAACTAAAAATTTACTACATTTTTAAATGCCCTTTTGAAGGTAAAAAAAATGAAAATTTGATTTATATTGATATGAAACATGTTTTTAATCATTTCTTTGGCTTATTTTGTAAGGTTCATTGGACTAAATTTTGCTCTTATTGTTTAAAAGTGAAAGTATGATGAAACAAATGATAATTTAAGACTTACAGTTAATGGGAGAAATCCGATTTTATTTTTATTATATATATATATATATATATATATATATATATATATATATATATATATATATATATATATATATATATATATATATATATATATATATATATATATATATAATATATATATATATATATATATATAATAAAAAAAAAATCATTAAAAAAAGGACTCGAATCAAGGAAATGGATTCCTATTTATCGGATCACGAATTCGGATCATCTTTAGTTTTTATACTTACGAATGGTAACTACGATAAGAATGATACTACATAATCGAGATTTAGTAGGGCGCAGCGCCGGATATGTGAAGAATAATTTGGGCCTCATTTTCCAGTGCTGTAACTCTTAAACAAAGGAGTCGGCACACATAGTATAGGTTTGGTGAATTTTCTTAAAATTTGAATATGTTATTTCTGAGATTAAGAGAAACGACCCCAAAATAGAACATTTTTCCCTACTTAACAGGGTGTATCCGAAAAACGGACCTAAAATTTACATATATTTAATCCCAAAACCTGCGATGCTAAATCCTCGTAATTTTTTTAAATGTAATTCTTGAGATGACCTTAAGCAACTTATAAATGTGACATCTTATTGTAAATTTACAGGAAGTTTCATAAATACCATTTAACATTCTGGTTCCTTTTAAATTTATATAACAAACCGGATCACGGATCGTATTTTTACAAGGTAATCGATTCCAGCCTTCGGATCCCTAAAAAGGAATCGATTCCTTCCCAGCTCTTGTCTTGTTAACATATAACTCTCGAAAAAAAAATTAAAATAACTATATTCTTTAATAGGGCATAGGTAGTTAAATAGTCGCTTATTGCGGTTTTGTCTTGAATATGTTATTCAGAGATGAATATACCAAATTAGAGAATGCGTAGAATTTTTTAAAGTTTTTTTTTTAATAAATCTTACGTTATGGCATGAAACTTCAATTTTTATATGACAAATTTAAACTTTATATGTATAATGTCAGTAATTCTATGAAAACTTACCCGTCTTGGGCCCAACAACAACCGAGAAAAAGCACAAAAATCAAAGTATTTAAATTCCACATGACAACTACTATGACATTACAAATTAAGCACCCACAAAATTAAAACCACAAATTTTACACCAAAAAAGTCTATCTTCGGCTAAGATAATTTCTCCTATTATTTAAATCGTGTTTGATGGTTCATTTACTTTAGTTCGGAAACGACCGCTTTCTACCGTAACGTTAACTTATGCACTGTCCTGCACTTCGCGGTATAAACCATGGTTTACCTGCTTTACCTTGTTTTTCTCCTGCGGCCAGCTGTTAGACCTTCCTGCAACCTACGAATAGTAGTAGGTATTCCTATGTTAAGAATAGTGCTGTTTATTGAAATTTTATCTTAAATGTGATAAAGTTCTGGTCCTGCATTGTTCAGGGCCGTATCTGAGGGGGAGTTTCGGGGTTTAAACGCCTCCCCCGAAAATCTCGAAAATCTTATAACGTAAAATAAAATAAAAACTATTTTTAAAAGATTTTCTGAATAATATATATTTTACTTAGTCACGGTCAACAATACAAAAAAGTATCTGAATCACTGTATTGGTCAAAAACAAAAATTTCTAAAGTGAAAACCAGTTTTTCTACATTAAAAATCAACCATAAAGGAACGTACAATGGCCTGGAATTGTAAAAAATCCGTCAAGATCTGCGGGTAACGTTTTAGGTGCGTCTATACTCAAGATCAAGCTCGATATTTAACAACCGTGCAACGCTGCTCCGTGACCTTAAAAATAGGGGGTTCCCAAAGGCTTGCTTAGGAATTATAGATAGACTGAATATAGATCAAAAATTTAAAAATATTTTTAAAAAATCCGAAGCTATATATAAGTCTGTAGATGGCAAAGAATGCATAAAAATACCAGTTTACAGTTGTGAAAAAAATAGATTAAGTTGCCTCAAGCAGAAAGGCCCAAAAATGCTCTTGAAGCGACCATTATCCCCTGTGTATGTTTTATCCTTGTGGTACTTATTTTTATTAACAATAGGTACTAAAGTCCTTCAAAATCAAATTCATTTTCACCAAGACATTTTTGGCTTTAGTATTTCTACCTACTTACTCACTATGGTTCCTCACAGAGCCGATGCTGAGTGGTATTTTTTTTTTGGTTTGAATTACTGTTCCCAACTTTTGGAAACCTAGCAGTCTCATACATTCATAATCGAGCCAATAAGAAATAGTACAAAATGGTCCCTCGTTTACTTATTGTTAGCTACTGCCGCTCTAATCTTAAAATTATTTTATGTCCTGTGTAAGACACAAAAATTAACTTCCTTGTAGGTATTGCCATAGAAAGCTGATTTTCAAGTATGAAAGAGATGTTTTTTTTAGGAAAAACAATTTTCTCAATTTCAGAAACATTCAAAAGCGGAAAATATACTTTTTTTCTTATTTTTTAATTAGTTAATAGGTCGTTTGCGGGATAGATCTAGGGTTAAAAATAAAATTACTCGACATTTTACAGCCGATTTTTAGAACATTAAAGCACGTACTAAAGTCTCGCGTTGGTCTAAGAATGTTGGATTACGTCATGGACTAATTTGCAGAACATATTCAGTCGACTAATACTATACGTCACAATAGTTTTTGTTTGCTTAGGTAAATATGATGAGAAAACTGGGTACGCTTGGATTAATTTTCAATTACTTTTTTATAATAACTAATTTAACTTGAAACTTGAATTAAGTGGATATTTAATTTATGAAATGATTAATTTTTACGCAATAAAAATATATAATTGTTCGCAAGTATTATAATACTTTACTGTTAGATCTATAATATGTATTTAAGAAAAGAGAAGAGTATCTTATTGTGTCGACTGTTGATATCTTCACTATAAAACTTCGAGCCAATCAGTTAAAATTAATCGTTAATAGGTAATCAGATAGATGGTAATGTCAAACAGTTTTACCCCGCCTGCGATTTTAAGGGTTGACCTAGGATAAGAACAAAAAAGGATATTTGACGGACCGCCGCACGCATGCACATCATAATTGCATTTGTGAACAACGAGTGCTGTTCGGCCATATTACACAGCATGAACATAAGGTATAAAAAATACTTTAGGTTTAATTGCATAAAGGGTCAAAAGAATCGCTAAAAAAAACGATGCAAATTGCAAAGAGTGACCGCAAAGTTAGCCTATTTTCTCACCCTTGCCAGATACCTTAATAAAAATTCTAAAAATATTCTGCATTATGTTAAATCAGTCTTTCTCAAAGTGGGCGATAACGCCCCCTTGTGGGCGCTGGAGGCCTAGAGGGGGCGGTAAGGGACACAGAAGAAATTGGGGGGCGCTGATGTGATTTTGGGGGGCGATGGGTGATTTGTAACTTTAGCTAGTTCATATTTTAAAATTCACTGAAATTAAAATCCTTCTACTACACAACATCCATTTATTATTTCATATTTTTATTCTATTTTATTGTATAAATATTAATTAAAAATATATTAAATATTTAATAATTTTAATGCGTTAACAACGCTATTTAAATCTTATGATATTTAGTAACGGGTATCAAACACTGAAAGATATTCGTGTCTTCAAGTGTCGCAGGTGAGGTGCCCACCTCCGAAGACACGTATTAAAAATATGTATATATTGTTGCCGCCAAGCAGAGCACTTGCCGAACGCGGGATTTTTTTATCTACCTAATCTAGTAAAAATAAAGAAAATAAAATTAAAATTAGAAAGTTCAATTATAATTTACGTTTGGCGCGAACAAATATTGTACGATTTATTTGTGCAATCCTGTATTTTAGTCCGTCAACGTTCATCGGTCCGTGTTTGCGAAGTGCAGGTGCCCAAATACACAGCCGTGGCTCGCGACCGTCCGACGACTGACGTGACTAGAGCTGTCTCGTTCGCGAACAATTCGTTCAAAAAGAACAAATCAGTTCACTGATTCGAATAAATTAATTCCCTGTTTTCAATGGATTCGAATCATTTTTAAGCCACTTGTTCGATCGCACTGTGATGAATAACGAACCTAGTTTGGATGATCGTTTCGTTCATAAGTTCACTAAGTCAGATTTGGACTCGAACTCGAAGATTTGGCAATTCGGTATTTTATGACGCCAAATCTGTCGTTTTTGTGCTACGACCTGGCAAGTGGCGAGCGGTTTGTTATATTTCGATTTTGGTCACATTACCAGAGGTGTATTAGGCAAACAATTTATGCGTATTGTCGGTTTGAGTCAGTTTTGGCTATATATCCATTTGGCAATTAAAAAAACTTTTTTTATTTGTTTTAACTATTCTTTTGAAAAAAGACTTAATTTGGAGGTACATTTGTAGGTTTTATTAATTATAGTTTTTGAAAGTTTTATTTCAAATATATTTTTAAAAATGATAATTATACCAAAATAAAATAAATGTAAATAAGTTTAGATTTAGTTAGTTAAGATAACTATCACATTTTTTGTGGAATTCAAAACCGACCGAGTCCGACCAGCATGATAATAAAGTGAATCGGTTGCGAACGAATCTTTTCAAGTGAATGAATCAAATGAATCGATTTAGTAAAAAGATTCGAACTTTCCACCTCTAGACGTGACGTTCCGCCGCACGCACGCATTGCACTCGCTCGCCCTCCCGCCACTCCTCCGCTCCGCCCGCTACCCCGATACTCTTAATATTGTAAAGTTGTATTATTATTGCTTAATGTTGGCGAGACTAATATGTTATTAAGGTTTTTAATGTGAAAAAAATGGGGGGGGGGCGCTACAAAATAACTGATTTTCAAAATGGGCGTTAGACGAAATAAGTTTGGGAACCTATGTGTTAAATTATTGTTAATAAAAAATCAAGATGAGCATATTTTTTGGTTTTTCGAAAAATATCAAAAATCACCGCTAATTAGGGATTAATATGATGAGGCAAAACTAAAATATATGAATATTATCAATAAGAATAAAAGCGATTCTTATTGTATTTTTATATAAAATAACATTTTACAAATAGAAAATAATTTATTTTCATATTAATGATAGCGTAATATAGTTGAAAGTCCACTCTTAAACTTGCTAAAAAATCTAGAAAAAACTACTAAATAAGGGATTCTAAATTATAAGAAATTCTAATCATGTACTTCCCATTAGTATCTATAAGAAAACTACCCCTGTAACGAAGGGGTGAACTACCCCCGAACGTGATAACATGAAAATATCATAGCGATATAAAAAAGTCGAATATTTTATAATAGTTCTTAATTTTTTAATCAGAAAGATTACGCTTACTTGTTTTAATTATTTTAAACTTTTTTTTATTAAAAATAACCCTCATAGGTGGTGAAATCATACCCGAAATAAAAAAAATCAAAAATTACTTGAAAAATCTAGGAAAAAATACAAAGATATTACAAATTATTAAAAATTTAAATCGTGTACTTACCACCAGTGTCTATAAGAAAACCACCCCTGAACAAAGGAGTGAACTACCCCAGAACGTGATTCCTACAATTAAAATTTATTGAAATGCATATTATTTGACAACTTTTTAAATGTCATGCATATTGAAATCCCCATTATTGATAAAGATATGTACTGGATTTTCCCGTAATTTTCCATCTTTGTTTTAACAAGCGTACATGTCAATTTTCCCAGTCTATTATTTTGACAAAAACTTAAATCTTTTGGTTTTGTATAATAAAATAATTTTTTTTTCGTATTAAAAATAACTATTAAAACTGCCCAAATGACTGCTAATTTAATAAAAGGCTATTGACTATTACTTTAAATAAGGAACTAATGCGTATGAGATTAAGATTTTAATTAATTATGGTTTTTGGGTGCCTAAATATAAATACTAAGTGCTATTAAACTTAAGATTTTCGTTTTTGAGATTGAGGAATTTTTAACTTATCTCTTAATCAATAAAATATAGCTTAATAATGTACTGTAGTTTTCTGTTTAATCAATAAATGGATTTATCGTAAATAATCATTGTGGTTTTAAATTAAATAAAAACAAAAGTGATATGTTAAATAAAAAAAGTGAATCAAAATTTATTAAAATTACTATCACTGTCACACAACTATTGGACACCAAGAGCAATGGTCGATATCTTCATTTATATCCTAAGATATTTCAAGATCTCTTTTCGCAATTTACTCTTACGCAATTTTATATTTTATTTGTTTCTTTTTATTGATAATAGTTTAATGTGTCAATGTTAGGTGTCAACTATATTTTACCTTTACTATACTTTTATGCGTTATTTATGACCTTTATATGTACATTATTTGTATATTGATACCAGTAAATACTACTACTAGGTACTACTAAAACTACTACTATTACACCTACCAATTATGTTTTCAGTGGTTCAAAACCGAAATGATTTTCAAAAGCCTGTCTCCTTCCGACGTCCTAAAGAAAATCAAACAAAAAAAACTAAAAAAGGCGGAAAGCTTTTAAATTATTGTGATGGTAAAAAAGGATTTTTACTGGCGAGTGAGACGATATCTCATTATAGAGATGTTAGTTATCTAATAATATTTTGGGTAGATTAAAATGAAGTAACTGAATACATGCCGCCAATGCCGTCTGGAACTACAACTTACCTGAGTGAAATGGTCTCTGGGATTTCTTTACTGCCTACCCTTGGTATCTTAGTGCTTTTTTTTTAAATCCTTCTGAAATTTGTAAACAAATTACCGAAACAATTCAACTGGGCATTGAGACCTATGATTCTTATACCGAAAAAGAACCTTAAACTTTGAAAGCACAAACTATGGTTTTTCTAAATCCTAAAAATTGACAAGCTTGTATCAAAGCATGAAATCAATCAAATCAAACTATTTTAGAAGCCCCAGATATCGTTTTAACTATGACATAATGGTATATTAAATTATAAATGGATATAAACTTCCTTCTTACGGTCTTCCACCTAAGCTCTTGGCTTTCCAGTTTCCTTTCTAATCGACGTATATCAGTTAGTGTAGATGGTCATTCCTCCAGCTTCTACCAAAGTAATGCTGGGGTGTTCCAGGGCTCAGTGCTGGCACCCACGCTGTTTCTTCTACACATTAATGATCTTCTCTCTTCCACAATCAATCCCATTCCTAGTTTTGCTGACGATAGTACCCTCCACTCTAGTATTCAATTTCCTAAGCCACCATGTAATTCTGATTTGGAAAACAAGCGCAGGTCAATGCAGATATCTTTTTCACAAGACCTCAAACTTATCTTGGATTGGGGCGCCAAAAATCTTGTTCAATTTAATGCCTCGAAAACACAGTCATGTTCGCTGTCGCGAAAAAAGTCTGCCAATGCTCATCCCTTACATATGAGCGGCCAAGTTCTGCAGAACAAAAAGTCGTTTATTATTGTCGGCGTTACTTTTGAGAATAACCTCAACTGGCACAAACACATATCCACGGCAGCTTCAAAAAAGCTTGGATTCCTCTTCCGAGCCAGAAAATATTTCTCTTCTTCCATTCTGTACACTCTGTATGTATCCCAAATCAGACCCTCTTTAGAATATTGTTCTCATGTCTGGGGAATGGCGTCCCCTACAACACTTAACATTCTGGACTCCATTCAAAAAAGAACCGTTCGTCTTATTAATGATCCAACGCTCACAAAAAGGCTTCCTCTTCTTGCCCACCGACGAGCTGTAGGGGATCTGTCGCTCTTCTATAGGTATTTTCACGGCTTCTGCTCAGAGGAATTGGCCGGTGTGGTTCCTTCTCTGGCGGCTCCCCACAGAGCAACACGTAGTGCAACTTTTATGCATCCTTTTACAGTTCAGTTAGAGAGGCCCCGAACTTTCCCCTTTCTTCGATCCTTTATGTCTAGAGTGTCAAGACTATGGAACCTGCTGCCCGCAGAAGTTTTTCCTTCTCCTCCCAATCTCCAAAAATTTAAGTCCCGTGTGAACTTCGTGGACTGTCCCAAGATAAAAAACAAAAATATGGTCTTCAAAACATGCGCGATTTTTCGAGCATCACGGTGTAGCTCAAACTAGATCAAGTTTTTTAAAGACCAGTTATCCACAAATACTTTACGCTATTTTTTTAAGCTTTTTAAACATTTGTTATATTAATATTTTATTTGACGTTATAAAGTACTTATGTCAAATCAATGTTTTATTCTTTAAAATGCCTGACATGTGCCAAAATTCGAGGTGTAAGGTTTGCAGTGTCATCTTAGACTTTACATTTCTCGTGTTGCTGATTGATGTACCATGGTAAACTTTAAAACACGCGCGTGTTTAAAAGTTGGATTTAAACACGCTCAGGCGTACTTTAATTAAGCAAAATAGGTTACCAATAAAAAAAATAAAGTCCTTACTTGCTCGAATGGCAGTATATCCTTCTGGTCCTTTGCAAATAACCCCAGTCAAAACTCTTCTACTAGTTATTTTTTACCCTTAATCTTCGAAAACGAAATTATTTCAACTGCTAAAGAAAAAGCTAAAATTTTTGCTCATAAAATATCCGAATTAATATTTAAGGATAACCGTATCCTTTTTTCTTTTAATACCAAGTAATCGTCCGGGCTAAATGGCATACAAGCAATCGTCTAGAGAGAGAATTTGCTTCTGAGCTTGCATATATCCTAACTAGGTTCTTTCGAATTTCTCATGACACGGACATTTTTCCAGAAAGCTGAAAAGCTGCACGTGTGCAACCTATCTCCAAGAAAGGATCTTAAACTCTTCTTTCAATTGTTTGCCAGATAATAGAAAATTATTAATTCCAAAATTTTAATATCATTAAAAAAACACAAAATTATACATTACAGATAGTGCGGATTGCGTCACAAAAGATCTACAGCAGATTTTCTTTCCTTTGTCTCACACAGACACAACTGGAACAAGTCCCCCGAGTTCCTAGCTGAATCCCAGACCGTTGCTGGCGACATTTGCAAGGCTTTGCAGCAAGTCTGGCGTAAGCTTTATCCCACCAATAACATTTGTGTAAAATAAGAGTCAAGTTTTATCTAAAAAGCTCGGGCCTTTGTACTGAGACCTAAAATAAAACCAAGTTTTCTCCGCAATTTGCTGTTCCACTCTTTTTTGACTTGACAAGTTTTTTAGTGATCTGTCTGTATTGATAAATGTTCTTTTAATATAGACAGCTTTTTTATTATTAAAGTAATTTTTTATGAGTAGAATGGAATTTAAAGTTTGATAGGTAAAATGTAAAAAAGTTCTCTGCTTAATGAAGGAAATCCGGCCTACATTTTGAATTCTGAGAGTTCTATGGGTATTTTTTTAGAATCGCGACCCCACCTATTTTTGGCCATAAAAAATCGAAAAATAGATATATGGACATTGGACATGTTTTTTTCATTTTGTTCTATTTTACGGCAGATTTACGAATCTTTAAAAAAAAATCCAAAAAATTTTTTTTGGTGTTAATTTTTAATTTGAAAATGAAAAAATTGTATTTTTTCATTTTTATATTTGTCAATAAAATGGACCCATTTAAGTTTAGCAATTTTAAGTGATTGGTTTCACATTTTATGTGTAAAGACAAATAATTAAAAAAAAAAACAAAAATATCAATTTTTAGATTTTTCAAATATTTTTTATTATTTTTTTTTAATCGAAAAATTGATATTTTTAATTTTTTTTATTCTATTTTTGATAAACTTTAAGAATAAAAAGATTTGACAACTCAGAAAAAATAATCATGTTGACTTTTTTTTAATAATTTTATTTTTAATAAACTTTAAAAATAAAAAAATTGACAACTCAAAAAAAAATAATTATGTTGATTTTACATCCCATAAAAGTAGGGACGCGTATCTAAACAATTACCGAATTATGACCTTAGAAAGTCAGGTTCAATTTGATTGCAATTTTTTTAAATACCTCCTAAATATCCAACATACCCGCCCTTGTTTTAGAATGTTTTCCTTACTTGTGTCCTGAAATCTACTTATATACCAACTTTAAAGTTTCTACACCCTTGGGAACTGCTCCATAATTTTGATGAGTCAATGAGACAGTCAGTCAGTCAGTAGTAAAATGGGCGATTTTTAAAATCGAATATCTCAGGAACCACTTGACATAACTTTCTTATTTTTTATAGATAATTAAAATACGTATGTGAATTTACGTACCTAATTTTATAGCTTTATGTGAAACGATAACGTAGTTATGATATAGAGAACAACATGCTGAAATATTTCGTGTAAATATACACTGCGTCCGTTAGACTGGTACTTGGCCTGGCTAGATTTTAAGCGTTAATAGGTATTTTTTGGAAAATAAAATAAAATAAACTTAAAAAATATATATTATACAATGTTTAAATACAACACTTTCATAAAAGAAAATAAATTTTCTTTAAAAACTATAAACATAATCATAAATCATTTTAAAAATTATTAGACAATAATATATCTTTCATGCTTTAATAAAAACAAATAAAATTTATCATACAAGTTAATAAAAGAACAATCGATTTAAACTTGGTAAGTTGTTAAACCTTTTTTTATTTCAGTCTTAAAAATATAGCTGTGGCACTTACTGCTTTTATTATTATTTTTTTAATATAAAATAAATAATACTGACCCTTGTAAAATTTCTTAAATTATAATATTTTGGTAAAATACTAAGCTCTGATTTTTGGTAACTATCAGTATGATACACTATTAATGAATCATATTAATTTCTTTTCAGTTATAACATCTAATGCTTTAAGGACTCCTTCAACTTGCTTTGATAGGCTTCTGGCAGTTAGACTAGAAACTACAGGTTTAGTTCCATTCTAAAATAAAATAAATCCAAATATTAGTTAGACTTTACTAACGTACCTTTTAAAATATAAATAAACTGAACAAAATATTTATATTAGAGATAATATATTTCAATGTTGCTACCTATACTCATACGACTATAAAATAGCATTATTTAGCCAAAAACAGCTGGCAATTAAATTAGCATAATACTTCCTTATATCTAGTTTGGTAAAACTTTATACTTTGGCTACTACTAAAAGTAACTTTTAAATTTTGGTAAAAACACCCTGTACATAAAAATATCCAAAGACCAAAGTTCTGCAAAATGCCGGCGTTTTGAACAATTCAATAGATTTCTGCAACGAGCCTGGCTATTTTCAGGCGTTTTGCAAAATGACTAACTAGAGCTAGGCGGATTGAACAACTATGTCATTTTTGTTACAAATGACTAGTCAGAATTCACATAACGTTGAACCTAGGTTTACGCGGTTTTTCTAACCTAAAATGTATGCATTATCTGCTATTGTAAGAGATTAACCAAGCCACTTGTTTCTGAATAAATATCATTGTTCATCGGTAAGATATTAAAACTTACCTTTGATGCCCTACTGAAATCACATTCAGCAAAATTGGCATCAAGTTTTACCGGAGTGGGTAGTAGATATGTTATTTAAAGGAAAAATCTACTGTCTTGGTGTATACAAAAAGTATTACTCCGTTTAGAGACAGTTAAAGAGGACACCCTGTTCTTTATGTTGTCCACTATGACTCTCTCCCTAGACGCGTTTCGCCCGCCCTACGGGTCTCGTCAGTAGTCTAGTAGACAACAATAATAAAGACATTCTTATAGCAAAAATTGATAATTATTATAAAGCCTGCAAACGTCATTTTCGATCTAATTTTTAAAGTAAGAAGAAACAGTTGGTACGAAATATTTTCATTTTGGAATTTGCTAAAAAAAGTTAATTTTTTAGGTAGCTCCCCTAGTGAAAAATTGGACTTTTAAAAGCAAATTTTCTATTTGTATTTTTTCCTAAATTTTATAATATTATCGTCAAATCCCAAATTTTGCAAAAATATCTGCACTTTTCTTGAAATAAAAGGCATCTTAAATATTTATATAAGTAAACTGTTAAGTGAAACTGGTAAGTTACCTGGTCCTCTTTTAATTATGTACAGGGTTATCCAACGAGGACTAGACAGGCCGATTTTTTGACTCTACCTGTACTTTTATAAAAAAAAAGTGAAATAGCCATCATATATAGTTTTTCCCTCCGAATCCGAAAATGATTAATGTAAAATAATTAAACATCAAATAAAACTGCTAGGGGTCATTCTGATATTTTTTTAAATGGAATGCCATATTTTTATGTGATTATCCAATTCCTCGTATATCTTTTGATCTAAAATGATAGTATTTTAATTCAAAATGGTCCATTTTCTGCACGTTTAAATCGAAAAAACTTATGTCTACCGTGTCATTAACACTTGAAATATTGATACGGATACCTGTTCACTCTTTAACGGTAGTGTCATTCAGGCAACTAAAAAATAAAGTTTAAAAGTTGTTTATATTTTTCATGAATTAGAAACAAATAACGTTAAAAAATGAAATATTCATTAAAAGACCGTCTACACATTGTAAAATTATAATACAAAAGCGGAGAAAATTCTCGAGAAACGCAAAGAAGATTTTTCGAGAGTTTCCAGAGACGCATTTTAGTGGATACAATTCTAAGAACTAAGACTCTATTTGAAGAAACAAAAACATTGAAAGATAGGCGAAGAAATATAAGAAGACAAAACATAAAAAAACGAGCAATTGTTCAATATTTTAGGATAAACCCGATGAGTTCTATTCCGCAGGCAGTACGAGAAGTAAGGTATGGCCTAGAGCTCCAAACGGTCAGTTTTGGAACAGTTAAAAGAACTATGAAAAAATTTGGTATCAAACCATATTGTGTCCTTCCTGTTTAGTATCTAACTCAAGAACAAAAAGAACTTCGTTTTCGATTTGTTGCTTCGATGTTGATGAGAGAGCAAGACGAGGACAACAACTTATAAAATAAAATATTATGGACTGATGAAGCGTCATTCACAACATCAGGAATATACAACCGGAAAAATACACATTACTGGGCAGCAGCTAACACTCATAAATATAAAATGATAAAGTTTCAAGGTAGGAGCTCGCTTAATGTTTGGTGTGGGATGTTGGGAAATCAAATTATTGGACCGCTATTTTATCGTGGCTCTTTAACAGGCCAAAGATACCTTCAGTTTCTTCAAAACGATATCAAGGACCTCTTGGAAGGATTGCCATTACAATGTGTAGACGGTTTTTTAAGGAATTTTTCATTTTTTAACGTTATTTGTTTCTAATTCATGAAAAACATAAACAGCTTTTATATTTTATTTTTTAGTTTTTTGAATAACACTACCGTTAAAGAGAGAACAGGTATCCGTATAAATATTTTAGGTGTTAATGACACGGTAGACAAAAATTTTTCGATTTAAACGTGCTGAAAATATTGAATTAAAAAATATCATTTTAGATCAAAAGATATACGAGGAATCGGATAATCACATAAAAAATATGGCATTCCATGTTCAATAATTTTACATCAATCATTTTCGGATTCGGAGGGAAAAATTATATAGGAGGCTATTTCACTTTTTTTATAAAAATACAGGTAGAGTCAAAAAAGCGGCCTGTCTAGTCCTCGTTGGATAACTGTACATATTCCCAAAAAATAAAATAATCTTTCTGTCTTTAGAAAAACAATAATGAATTGTAAATGAAAATTAATATTGAAAAAAATCAAATTAACATCTGATATGCATTTTAAACAAATAAAAATAAAAAACAGAATTTCAGTTTTTTTAAGAAATAAACTTTAATTTAATTAACTTTTTGCCTCTAATAAAAATTCGATCTAAATATAAAAACACTAATTTTGGTCAAACTTGTTGTGCTGGCATTGACACAATAAATAATTAAGATCATTTTTAAATATTTCCCCTATAAACCTGTTATCTTATAATAAAAGGCATAGGTTGAATTTACTTTAATAAAGATATACTTACATCACTACTTTCAAACTTCTTCTTTAGGTCTCTTACAGAAACTCTGACTACGTCATCTCCATCTATTGAGGTTGATCGTTTTAACTTGGTTAGGTGATGCACTTTAAGTTCAGACTTTGAAAATTTACCCA
This sequence comes from Listronotus oregonensis, assembly GCA_019359885.1. Classification (NCBI taxonomy): domain Eukaryota; kingdom Metazoa; phylum Arthropoda; class Insecta; order Coleoptera; family Curculionidae; genus Listronotus; species Listronotus oregonensis. The sequence continues at coordinate 113,207 of JAHBCN010017046.1, read as the reverse complement.
AGGCGTTGCGAACTACGTGTCGCTTTTCTAGTTCGTCAATATCTATATCTTCAGATTTGTATCCATTTTCGACATCATTATTATTAGGCTGATCTAAATTATTTCGTATATTTATGTTATGGTCTAGGTTACTGTCTAAACTGATATCCGCAGACGATAAGTCATCATAGGAGCTGTATATTTTCTTATAAGTAATATTTCGCTTCTGAACCGTTACTTTAGGTCCAATGTATTGAAAATGTTCTTCATCGGAGCTTGATACCTTTTGTGCTTTTTGAATTTTAGGAGTGGTTGGTTCATCGAATGGAATAAAGTTTTTATGCGTTTTTAAAGCAAAGTTTCGAACATTAGCATCCTTATAAATTTTGGATATTAAGGTATTATCTTTTCGTTGAGGTAATGCCTCGACCTCATCTATGGACAACAGATCCTCTTGGGAACCATATGTAAATTTGTTTAGATTTGTTGACCTAGGAGTAATTGCATAATTTGGCGATACCGCTCTAAAACGTTCTTGATTTTTCTCGTCCCAGGTGATATCAAGTCTAACATCTTCATTTTTGGTAGAAACAACCTTATCATTTCTAAAAGTATTCTCAGAACTTAACGACAGCAAATCCTCCTCTGAACTGTAAAACGATATTTTTCCTGTTTTTCCTGATTCATATTCGGATGTAATACCGTCTTCAGAACTATTGTATGATCTTCCTTTGCTTAAATATATAGATGAGTTTTCACTTAAGGGTACTTTGGAGTCATAACTTAGATGGGATTGATAGGCAGGTCTTATATATTCACCATCGCTACCGTGAACCTCTTCTCTACTATGTAAAGCAAAAAGTCTTACTTTGGGATCCTTGTAAATTTTTGAAATTAACGTATTGTCCTTTTTCTGGTGAGAAACTTTTGGAGCAGGTTCATAAGACTGCTCTAGTAGACTGGATTCGCTTAAATTTCTTCTTAGTGGAGGTCTTTCTACCGGAGGCACAGAAGTTATGGTTTTATGCTTACTTGTGGATGCGGACTTTATAAATAAACCATTTTCAGCTTTTGCCTGAATATTCAATACCCTTGGCTTGGCTACAGGGGTCTGTTTAATATCAACTTCTATGTTATCTTCTGCATGGGATGTTACAGTTCCTTGATTATAATTTACTTCTATATTTTTGTATCCATTTTCATCTTTAATTGATTTATAAGAGACACCCAAAGTCGTGGCTTGATTAGGCGTTGTAATGGGTATAAGTATATCTTCGTTTTTTGTTTTTCTAAAGACCTGTGAATGTTCTACATCATAATAATTAACATAACTTAAATCGGAATCTGAAGTTAGCTCAGAATTATTCGATTGAACTACATAGTTCCCTCGTTTATATACTTGAGGTCTCGTTTCTGGCGTAATTACGTCCACTTCTGATTCAAAAGAATTATCAGGCATATTTTCTTGAACAGGTGTAACTATAGCTTGGACGGCCTGGTGAATACCACCTATTTCTAACGAATCTTTAGGAGGAGGTGCTACTTTCGGTATCTCTGGTGGATGACTGGATGTTGTCTTGACAATTTCTATTGACGAATTTAATAAATGAGGTGATTCCCAGGAATGATCAGATGAGGTTGTATATAGTTCTATTGATACGGGTCGTTCTATCTTGGGTATTTCCGGTGCAGGACTTGGGGATGTTGACCTTGGATTTTCTGGTGGGGGCCAACTTACTCCGTTTATCTGTGAATGGGTTAGGGTATTAGTTACAGTTGAGATGAAATGAGATGAAAATGTAAGTTAATTGTAACGTTATAAATAATATATTACATGTATGTAATGCTACAACCTGTGAATGACAATGTTTTGAGTGAAAATGGCGTATAAATTTAGTAAACTTCAAATTAAAATACCATTGTTACTATTATTTGTAAAAACTACCAGATAAATTGCCGAATTAAGAGAGGTATCATACAGGGTACGACAAAAGAACACGATATAAGAAGACGATTAACTATAGGTAAAATTGAATTATGATATTGTAACTCTTATAGTTGTAATTATTTGGAGATATTTAAAATTAGTAATATTAGTTATATTTTTACTACGCTATTTTTTTGAAGAAACCAAAGCATTGTTGGTTAACATTATTGTCAAAAATAGTGAATAATGTTAGCAGTTTTTAAATGGTTAAATGCAAAATAAAATGGGTATTGTTGATACTGAACATAAGTAACCTTTTCGACTAAGACAGCAATCTATTACTGAAAATATTTAAAAATAAATATTATAATGATAAAATCAGGTAAATTAATTGGTGTTTATTTTACTGTACATTTATTAGTGATAAAATTAACTCATCATATACACAAACATACGTTCAAAAGATTTTAAAAAATTTAAAAATATTCGAATTGATAAATATCCTGATTATACTTTGATGTAAATACGATACAAGATATTTATCTTAATGCAAGAAATACCATACACCGAGAATTTTGTTTTATTATTGGATATTCCGTTTATTTTAATTTAAAAGAGCCCACAAGGGAGTGTTTAACATACATTTGAGGGCTTTGTTAGTACCCGCTTAACCATTTTTAGTTTCAGAAATGTTTCAAAAACGTGCACTGAAACCTTTAAACGTTTTTTTGAACCACAGAAAAATGTTTCCGACACAGTTATGTAACTGCAAATATCCGCCTTCAGAAATGTTTCCTTAAAATGTTGTAGAAAAACGTTTTGAAATAATGCAAACTTAATATATTGCAACTTTCTGGAAAATATTTATACATTTTAAAACAGTTATTGCAGTCGGATTTCAAATTTTTGCAAAAAAACTTTTTTAACTTGTCATCATATGTCAATTGTCATTTATCATGTAAGCTAGTGGAAAAAAAATGAGAGGCTTTTTACATTATATGTTTTTACTCACTAATCACTACAAGCTAAAGAAAGATACCATAGAAACAAAATGGCGCGTTCTACCTTACGAACACCCTAGAATAGGAGGGGTCAAAATAATTGACATAATTTTTTAATTATATGTTTCTAAAATGTTTTATGTTTAGCGGGTATGAATATTTGTTATTATATAACAGGAAATTTTATGAGTTCTGCCAGTATGTTTTAATTTTTATGCAATTTGGTTTAAAAACACTCATTTGTAGCAGGCTATAGTTAGGTAACACTTACACCAAGCAATATGATAAGCAAAATTAAACAGCAAAAAAGCAAAATAGCAAAATGTCTATATAAAAACTACTGCACTAAGTTACCTAGTGACTTTATGCCATTTTTAAGTATTTTAAATAAGCTTACATTTAAAACACACCCACTTACGGTGACAACTACACTTTATTCCTAACTGGGATCATAAATAACGATTACGCAATTATTTTATCTAAAATTTATGTTTTAAGTGGTTTAACTGATATCTATTTCCATCTTAGCAGATATTCAGTTGTTTTTTGCAAAAAAAGCATCTGCAGTAAGTGGTAAGGCAATAATTGACATATCTTAAGGACGTTAACTCTCTATGTAGATATTTTTAATTTTATTACCAAATAGAAAAATATACGTTAAACAAAAAAGTATTACTATAATTGATATCTGTTATAAAAACATAGAACTTTAACTTTATTATGATTAGATAGAGCAAAAGAGTGTATAAATAATATATATATATAATATATTATATATATAATATTATAATATATATATATTTATATAATAATAAAATATGATTATATATATATATATATATATATATATATATATATATATATATATATATATATATATATATATATATATATATATATATATGTTTAATATAAATACATCTTAAAAAGATTTTCATGCTATGTTGAAAAAAATTGTTTAATTTACAAATAAAAAAATGGAGCAATATTTGTTTTGACCTGATATCATTTAAGTTTTTTAATGTATTTAGTTTTATTTAAAATATAAAGAGTGTAGATAATATTTTGTGTGGAGTTTTAATAGGGTTTTCTTCTTTTCACATTGACGCATAAAAAGTGAACTTGGTCATGTTTGTTTTTATTATTTAATGAAGAAATGATGTTTAGTCCTTAGAATTATGTTTTAGTCAGTCATATGTACAAAATGTTGCTTAGGAATATACTTTAAATTAGAGATTGAGTTGTAACACAACAACTTCGTTTTTTTTTTAAATTGTAATATTAATAAATTTTAAAAAAATACTTCCGCAATAAAAGTTTCGTAACTAAATTTCATATAAAATAGGATTAGTTAGAAATGTAGCAGAATGTATTATTGTTGCAAAATAGCAATAAACAACATAATATGGCAAAAAGTTAGTTTTTTGCATGAATTTTTGGGACTCTCAAATTTCTTTGACAACCCCCATATTCGGCCAGATAAATCTTCGTGCTACGGTAAAACATCATGCCAAATTTCGTTGAAATCGGTTCAATAGTTTTTGCACAATAATTTTGCAATCCGATTTCTTTTAAAAAACCATATTGCAACCAAGATAGAGTACAGAATATTAAACCTTAACATTTAAATTTCTTTTTACATGTACCAGGGATCTTAAGCTTTCAAACAAATTAAAACCGAATGGTTTGGACGCCCTAAGCAAATTGCTAAGGTCAATAATTGATTAAACAATTTTTGTTTAAGCAAAGGAAAAATACATATTTTTTACTTTGTAAGTAAATTGTAAATAAAAATAAGAGAATAATTCGATATAAACCATGTGCCAAAAATTAATGTTTAACATTATTGATAGAGTCGCCGTAAACGCCGGTCAACTTCAGTAGCTTGTATCTTGGCAACCAATCGACCGATTGCCAATTTCTGTTTATTAAGAAAGCGTCTTTACGGGTTCTTTTAAACTATATTTTCAGTAAAATTTTTTATCAAAAATTCGTGTAGATTGTCAATTTGTTAAGAAGAAAAAAATTCATAACATTAAAAAATTGCTGAGGTCGCCCAAATGATCCTATTTTTAGTTAAGGGGTAAACTGGACGTATTTTTGTAAGCTAACGCTTGTAACTGAGCGTATTTTTGTCCCGACAAACAGTCCCCTGGATTTTTTTCAAAAGATTAATAATTTTATTTTTTTTAAGGGGTTGGGCCAACTTAAAAGCATACGGCATACGTAAAGATCAAAGCGAAGCCACCCGTCCACGGTCTCATATGGAAAAAACTGATATAAACCGTGACGTGTTGGTTTTTAACAGCGTTCGTTTCTCTGGTGAAGATTAATTGTATTAAATGTTACTGAGGTAGTTTTAAATAAGAGCCAGGTGACTGGGCGTAAAATTAGGGACAAAATAAACATTAGTATTTTTAGATGCATTATTTTATTAAAAAATAGGTTCATCTGATATTGTCAGTAAAAAGTTTATTAGATTTTAAATATTATAAGTATGAATCCAAAAAAAAAATATTTGTGAGATAAACACATTTTTACCAGGGGACTGGTTTTGGGGACATGCAGGGGACTGTTCTTTGATCATTATAAAAACGTTTTTGATGCACTTTATTTTATTGGATATTGTACGATGAACCGCGGTAAATTAGGTGATTATCTTTTTAACTTAAGCACAAATTATTAAATAAACTATATTTTCATATTATATCGGCCTGTGAGAGTGAGTTGCCCAGCTTACAGAGAAATACCCTTAAAAAAAATTTGAAAGCTTGAAATCTCTAGTATATTTAAAAAAAAAAAAATGAATAAATATCTAATTTAAATAAAATTTATTTGTTCATTTTTTTAACTGATAACCTGTTATTAGATCAACTGTCGAAGTCATTAAAGAATTTCTTTAGTTAAGTTTAACAAATGGTTATACGATGATTTAAAGCAGGGGTCTCCAAACTACGGCCCGAGGGCCACATCCGGCCCGCGGAGAGCTAGCATACTTGAAAACTCCTTTTAGGGAACAAATAATTTTTATAGCAAATTAAATTTAGTTTACTGAAGTATTCTAATTTTATGTTGAATAATTATAAATATGACATCTACATTGATATGGTCATAAACTCCTATCTCATAACATTCTTGTAGGCTTATTGTTATTGTTTTTGTGATAAGTTGGATAAAGAAACACAGAATTGTAATAAGTAAAGAAGTATAATATGCAGAAAATTTAACTTCAGTATATAATAACTAACAAATTATTGAAATGAATCCAACTAACATTTTATACATTTTAAATAATCACATAACTTATAACAAACATAATGACATATGAAATACTAATGAGATTTATGTAATTGAGATTTTCCACTGACAATAGTTTGTAGTTGTGGACTAATTTTACTTGACCAATTAAAAGAGATTTAAGATGCTCATCAGTTAATTTGATCTGTAAACATTTTTTGTGTACTTATTTTGGGAAGGTTTTCTCAAAAATAAGTAGTACCAAAAACAGAAAACAGACCACTAGAAAATTTATGCAAATTATCAAATTGTGTCAGTGGGGGACTTTTATAAAATTCCAACAAAGATGAGTTTTATATTTGTTTAATTATATCACTGCATTGTAGATCAATCATTTCCATTTGAAGTTCCGGGGCTAGGATTTCAATGTCAGTATCAAAAGGATTCTGAAAAATCTTAATTTGATTTGCAAGGCATCAAAGTCCGAAACGAGTATTTTAAAATTTTTTCTTCAAAGCACTCAAAGTTTCGAATTGCAAAATCGATAGGAAACTCAGTTTTCAGTAGTGGGCTGAATATTTCACATGTTTTTAAAAAAAGTAAAAACATTTACTTCGTAGTGTGATTGAAACAGTCTCAATTTCTTCCGGAATGATTTGAAATTGTGTATAAATCAGGAAGATGCCGGGTTTTTCCGGAATCCCAAATTCAGTTCGTTCACATGTTTTTTTCAAATCCATAGAATGCCAACTTCCCCGCTTTTTTGTTTTATGGGGCGGTTTTTTTTTAATTCAAAGTTTAAAAGGAAGGTTTAAACAAGCCACCTTCCCAATTCAAAAAAAAATTTGGAATTTCTATTACCCAAAAGATTTAAAAAAAGGTTACCGAAAGAAAAATTTAAAACTTTTTCCAAAACAACTAAGGCCAAGGCCCCCTTTTTCCCCAAGTTTTTTCCTTTTATCGAAGGTTCTTTTGATTAATGGCCATTTCAACTCCTTTAAAAAATCTGGGGACCGTAGTTGTGCCATGAATACTATACATATCAAAAGTTCTTCGTGCACTTTTATGCTTTTATCTATTCCTCGAATATAAATCAACACCTGAGCAGTATCTGACATATCCGTTGACTCATCCAAGGCCAAAAAAACCCTCAAAATGTCCATTTTTGGCAAAATGAAGAGGATATATTTTCAGCGATGTTTTTTACCCTTCGAGCCACAGTGTTTGCTGACATACTGAGAGTTTTTAATAAATTTACCTTTTCAGGGCAATTTTTTCGGCTATCAAATTTGCATTCTTTGATCATTTCTCCTCGGTGAATGGTTTTCCACTTTTTTAATTTCAAGAGCCAAAACCCGGCGAGTTGCGGTTTGTTCAGTTTTGAGTTTTGTAAAAAAAGATTGCTGGATTTCAATCCGCGCTGCATAGCTTGGGAATTTTTCTGTCCCCAAACTTCCTGTATATTTTGAGTAATTTTGAAAATGTTTTTTTTCATAATGATTTAATGTTATATTTTTGAGAACGGCTATGCTTTCATTGCAAATCAAACATAGCGCCTGGTTACTGGACTCAATTACGAAATACTGAATGTTCCACTGATCTTTGAATTTTCTGCACTCACTATCAATTTTTCGCTTCTTTTCCATACTACTAATTCAAACACAAAAGCAACAATTCAAATCAAAATACTGTTATAAAGATGTCTTAAACTTAAACACGCACAAACACGTTTTAAGGAGGTATGCAATATTGTATTTAACAGCAGTGTCATAGGAACTGCCTTGTGGTTGCGCCACTAGCCTTCTTATATATTCCAATTACTGCCATCTAGAAGTGAGTGGAAGACACCAGAACTTTCTCGAACCAACGAGATTATTCTGTACGTGCTATTAGCGCCATCTGTTAGCGATAGAAGGTACTACCTATTTGCGCTTGTGTCCATCAGATGTCGTGTCACGTTACTCCTCATGGCTCGTACTCTACGACTAATCTAGAAATTACAGATGACAGTAAAATTAATAATATGCAGTGTTGCCGTTTTGCGGACTTTAGTCCGATTTGCAGCCTTTTTTAAACGTTGTGTACTTTTTCGGATTTTTTTTTCATCAGTGGACTATTTCACTTCTTACCACCGGCAACAATGATAATATGGTTTGGCCCTCGGAACTTACTGGAGTAATCAGTATGGCCCTAAGGCTGGAAAGTTTGGAGACCCCTGATTTAAAGTAAAATCTCTCAACTCTTTACCTAGAATAGTGGCATCAAAAAATTGTAAAAATACATTTTGGAGTACATGCAAACATTACAATCTACAAATAATTAAGCATTTTTTTCTTAAAAAGTGTAATTCTTAAAATAAACTAAATATATATTTTTTTAAATATTGTATTGTCAAGGTTAAAAAATAAAAAAGGCAATATCCAAATCGAACGTTTTATTTTTACAATACTAACAATACTCAACAGTTTTAAAAACAAATAAAATAACAGGTAACTACAGGTTGCTTTAAAAAGACTGGCACAAATGATTAGAATGTATAATTGTCTATGTGGTTAAAATTGTCAAAAATACTATGTCGTCATAAAATAATTTCAGTCAGTTAGTCCAAGCTTAACCACAATATTAAAATTTATAAAAATATATTTACTGTCGTTAAAACAAAATCTAGATTTTTTTTCTGAAATTATTTTTTGAAACAAAAGCTGAAACTATAAATAACATGCCACCTTTCCAAGTTAAAAAATTGTAACGAACAAAAATTAGGGCTTACTAAGGGACAATTAAATGAATAAAAAACGCTGTAAAACATTTCATACAGATTTCCTAATAAAGTTTTAAGTTTTAAAAACAAGTAATAAAATAATAATTATTTTATTTTTCTTTGTCATAAATTCTAATGATTCTTATTATATCAGAGTTTAAAAAATCAAACTATGGAGATTTCTAAATAAGTATCGTAATACAAATCTTGGCGTTCTGTAGAATAATAAATAATAAACTAATAATAATATTTATGCTCTATAATCTAGGTAATGCAGTATAGTTTAAATTTAATTGTTACTATCAGTGATAATAAATTAAAATATTTTTTTGGTTTAGGAAAAGTGGCATATTAAATTAGTCAGGTGAACATAAATTAAAGCATAGAGGCGGATTTTTTTTCTTTTAATACTAAATTACAAATAAAAATATCTGCAGCTTCAGTTTAAATATTTTACGGTTTTAAACATGCAGATGGCAAAAAAATTAACAATGTATTTTTTTTTCAATCATCAACGTTCAGATTTTTCGGGCATTTTTTTTAAATTTGAATGGGACAATTGACTTTGTGCCTGTACTAGTGTACAGGAACCTGAACCAAAGTGGTACTACCTATCGAATGTCGCAAAAAATAATAAAGGAATCCGCTTCAACGCAGAACATATCTCCATATAAATTTGTCTAATAAGGAATAGCAAACCTTATAAGATGATTTATATATATTTTTAGTAGTTGTCAGGGTTCCCAACTTAGGGGTTTTCCCCCCAAATTAAGGGGAAAAAGTGGAATGGGATTTTTTAGAGGTACTATATTCTTAGGGGCATTTTTGGGGATGTTTCTAACTTCAAATATTTATTTTTTTTAAATGTTAATTTAAGCAAAATAAAGGTGTAATAGTATAGGCCCTGGAATAATCCAATCTAGCCAATCATATTTATTTTTGTATTGTTTGGCAAATATATCTGTAACATCGCGGCGTCGATAAGGGGAAGGGGAACGTAGTTGTAAAGCAAACATGGCTTACTTCATTCATAAAAAGCACAGCGGCGTGCTCATTTTCTAAAAGTTCAGAAATATTTTATAAATTGTGTAAAATGTATGGGCGTCACCAAAAATTAAGGCATTTAAGGGCCATCAGTAACAATTTCACACAATATTTCTGAAAATTTGAAAAAGCGGTAAATAATTTAATTATTTATTTTATAAATAATGAAATTTTTTAGAAGGAATTCCTAGTAATTGTGGGGTTTTTAATTGGGGCTTTAGGGAGATAAATTTTTGAGAGCTGGGAACACTGGTAACTGTAGGGCCTTCTCATTAAATTTTTAAAATACATAATATGTTTGATATAATATAACCATTCCATTTTTAAAGAAGCAGTACAGTTATTTTATTCATTAGATAAAAATGTGCAAAATTTAAATATAAAACATTCAAAAAATCGGTCGATAAACCATTATTTTTCACCTTCTATGCTTTTATTTAGTATTCACATTAAATATTATATGTAGGGAGTCACAAATCATCAAGTATTATTATTTTTGGGAAAATAAAGTAAAGGATTTTGTACAAAATTTCTGCTGGAATTTTTTGGCGAATATAGACGTCTGGGTAAGCTAGAGTAAGTAGAAAGTCCTTCCAGGTCATTTATATGATTTTCTAAACTTACCTCGCTAGATACAATCTTTCCTCCTCCAGATGGCGTTTTTGCCAACTTTGCATAGTAATCTGCTCCAAAACTGAAACAAAGGGAATTTATATCACAAACCAGAACACATTTTTTTTTATCTGATCTGATCTTTTAAAATTAATTCCGGTTAGTTTTTTATTTAACATCAGGCCAGGGTAAGTAGTCTTCAATAAAAAGAAATTAAATAACATTTTTTTTTAAACTGGATTAAAACTAGTTAAATGTTAAAATAAAATTCTAAAACATCATGGAATAAATCTGTTATGGTAGCATGAATATAATAGAATTAAAGCTGAGACAAAAACTTAAAACGTTAAAATTAATAAAAACATTCAAATGTTTTATTAGTCTTAACCTCTCAAATCGTTAATTTAAGAAAATAACCTCATGTTTTCATAACACGTTGTAAATCCATCTACTAACCAACAAGATCCAATAATTTTTCGTATCAGTTTAAATGGGCTATTAACGAATTTCGTTTCATTTAAAACTACCGCAATATACTAGCATGGTTTAAAGAATATACAATATATAAGTTAGGTCACTTGCATATAAACCTTTGAGGTTTTGGCTTTAAAAACACCGTGCGGCGTCGCCGATCGCAAACCGACAAAAAAGTTTCAGGGGATATTTGCGTAAACGATACCAATTTATTCAAGCGTTTTCTCTGATCGGGATTGTCGGGGAATGCGGAGTAGATTTTTCATTATTTGAATGATTATTACGATAATATATGCATAATGTTAATAATATTTGTTTGTGGTCACTAAAGTTACTGTAAATAAATATTATTTTTTTTGTCTCTATTACCTATTAATAATTATCCCTAGAATTACAAATCGGAGTATATATCTAACCGGGTAAATATTAATAAGTAAAATCGTAACTGTACTTTTGAATATTTTTACATCTGTTAAATTTATCCTTTTTTTCTTATTTTTTATGGGAGTAACAAAAACATATTCTTGAAAACCAATATTTTATGGATATTTATGTGATTTTTTCCATTGATCGGACTCTTAATTTGTTTGAATTTTCAAAGTCCCAAATAAATAGATTTTTTAGCAAAACATTATGATGATATATTTTTTCTTAAAGCCGTATGTGTCCTCTTTGAAATGCAGTTGGAAATTTAAAAATTGGTTGTTTAGAAAAATAGTTATAAATTTTTGTCTTTTAAATGACAGGTTGGCTGTTTTTAAGTACTTATAGCTATTTAATTCCTTTTTAACCAACTAAATCTGGATAACATTAAATTTGCCCATCACCGTTCTCTTGCGCATAACAAAACGAAAAAATTCGAGTACTCATAAGTCAGATTACTGGTTTCAGAACGATTTTAAGAGCAAAAACCCCGTGGGGTAAATGTTTACCCCGGTTTGTAGTTTACAGGTAAAAAAATGGGTTTATATTTCTAGGGTTATTTTATCATTACAAATGAATAAATAAATATTTATCTATCTATCTATTGTACAATTTAAAGCAAAATAAAAATGTATTGTAAACATCTAAAAAGATCTTTTACGAATAATTAATGGGTCACTAGCAAAATGTGTAGATATGCACAACAATTTTTATTTGTGTATTAGGAGTGCAAAATGAAATATTGCAGCTGTTTTTATCTTAAGATAGTCCAAAAGCGTAGGCCTAAATACCAACGTACCGTGGGTGTCTAATGTGTGGTGAGATAAAGTCTATTGACACGAGACCTAAATACTTGGGGATTTGGAGGAGAAGGCATAACTTTTGGTGGTGGTAGGTTCCACAGTCTGGACACTCTAGGGATGAAGGAACTAACAAAGTGGAATGTTCTTGGCCTCTTAAGCTGGACTGTAAAAGAATCCATAATAACGACAATACGTGTCGCTCTATTGGGAGCTGTCAGGGGTGGAACTATACTGGCCAATTTCTTAAAGCAGAAGCCGTAAAAATATTTATAAAAAGCGATAGATCCCCTACAGCTTACCGGTGGGCGAGAAAAGAAGGCTTTCCTGTAAGCATGGAATCATTAATAGGATAAATAGCCCTTCCCTGAATGAAATCAAAAATGCTAAGAGTTGTGGGAGACGCCATTCCCTAGATATGAGAACAATACTCTAAAGATGGTCTATTATACATTAAAAGGTACACATAGGTAATTTAACTCAAGTTTTCAATAGAATAAATGTTAAAATTTACCTTCTCTAGCAGGCTCACTGGGTAAACCTACAGATGGAATCGCATATGAAAGAATGCGACTTCTAAAAGAGTTTGAAAAATCCTCATCTTTAAAAAAGCACAAACTCTAATACGGTTCTGACATTGTTCTAGGTTCTAGCGTATAATTAGCAAATTTGTGGAACTTATTGGATCCCAAAGCACTTTACCAAGCTTGACATTGGAAAATTTAATATATTTTCAATACAAATACCAATAAAATAGTCTAATCTATATGATTTATATTAATATGGTCCTTTGGGCATTTAAAAAATGATAAATCGCCTTTTATTCTACTTTTACAATTATCCACTGAACAAATATTATTACCAGACATATGTAACAACTTTTTAGGGACGCGATATACCAAAGCACACAGTTACTGCAAAACGATTTCTGGCGCACTGCGTATCAGTCGGCTTCACACCATAGACTGGTACGAATATATTGGACAGGCGGGGATAAGAGGGGTGCGTTTTGAGAGCCGCTACGAATGACGCAACTCATCTATTGTATATTCTTTAAACTACGATAATAGGCACGCGCCAAATTTGATCAAGACAGCACTTATTTATTTTGAAGACGATAAGTTCTACACGGTCGCATACAAGTCTCCACAAGGACCCCATTCTGCTGTATGTTCTAATAATACACATACACACAACGTAATTTTTTGCAATTATTGTTTTCGTTTAAACGGTAAAAAGAAATATTTTCCACTTAAAAAAGAAATAAATAGAAAGTCATTTATGAGCAAATCGGGCGAAAATCTTATCGGATTACATCAAATTAACGGCCATTGCGATATTTCCAATGATCTAAAGAAAATTCTTAACATTTTCTAAAATATCAATTGGGATTCTTACGAATGCCTGTTTATTTTTGTGTAGTTAAAGCAAAATAAAAGATATAATTTTGTCACATGTCCTGATACTAATAAATAACGATTTAGACAAAATGGCATATCTGGACATGGTAAGAATACGTGAAAATCGATCTTAACCCAAGATGGTAAGTGAATAAATACTACAATAGATTTCCAAAGTTTATTTTAAAATTAAAAAGAAGTGAAACCTTTATGGAATAGTTAAAAAAATAAAAATGTGCAATTTTCAACAAAGAGTATCATTTATTATCAGTGTGTTTCTAGAAAATAAATAAAGATAAGGTGATTATCGTTAACATTTAGTGATACAACATATTTATGATAAACCAATTTATTTTTAGTAGTTTTGCAAAAATATTGAAATATTTGAAGCAAAAAGTACAAGTAAAAAGCATTTAAGTTACAAGTTGTTGCAAATTTAGCTTAACTAACTAATTGAAAATTCTTATTTACTTTAGGTTTCTAAATTCCCAGATTCATCCAACAAACACTTTAAGATTTACTTTATCTAGCTGTCAATAAATTTTAATTACGGATTTTAAAATGTATTAAAGGGAAAAAAAGAATTCCGATTATATAAATTATATTATCTACAATCATTTTTAAAATCTATTTCAAGATCTCCATTTTTTTCATAATAGTTTAATTGGGATTGTCAATTGTCACGTATAGTCTTTCTTACTATTTAAAAAAATTGTGTAGAAAGAACACATAATTAATTTTTTGTTTTGTCCGAACTTATTAATTCACTTTTAAAAGCTAAACAAAGAATAATTTAAGTAATAAATTCGATAAAAAAATAAAATTATTTTAAAATTATCACTATTTATTGTTTGTGAATTTTATTAATTTATTAAACACTTGTTCATTCCTTTTTAAAGTTAAATGTGTGAGGTGAGAAAATCTTTAATGGTTTATATTTTAAGTAAAACAAAATATACACGAAACATTATGCAAAAAGCAAAATGGAGAAGGCACAACCGAACAGCAATTTCAGGTTAACATGTAAAAAGCATAGGATGGATGCAAAGTATGACAACATCGGGATGTACTTAAGTTTTTAAACAAATTAGATAAGCTGCTCTAGAGATTTTACGACGGATCTAGAATACTGTTACTCTTTAAATATAAATCGTATTTGTATTAAAAAATGTGTTATGGAATGCCTAAGAGAATAGATGTTTTTTTTCTTAGTTTTTATTCTTTATAACATCTTTCAAAGGCTTGTATGAAGCCCAAGTAGGTACCAGATACCGTGGGTGCCAGTTTTTGGTGTTTAATTTTTTACCAGTTCTATCAACGAAGTCTGAGTACCGGAATATGCAGATATTGCATTTCGCGGCACCATTTTGACAACGGGGTAGTACCACCATGGACGTTATAGAAATGACTACTATTATACCTCTTTACTATACCCCATTCACTTCTGCCATTACACACGAAACCTACAGTTTAACGTAAAATGCGAACGACACATAAAAACACGTAGTTTTCGGCTATGTTCACCCATAATTACTCCCGCTGATTCAAGGAATAGCAATATTTTAACGTGGCAAAAACGACATAAATTATACTTGTAACACAGACCTGTTCACGAACACCAGAAACGTAGTAAAAGATACAACTTTCTATTCCTTCATGACTCTAATTCAACCAAAATATATTTAAAAAAAATTATAAAATTTACCCATTTATTGTATATTTTTTTTGTTACTTTACTTACTTTGTCTCTATCACACAAATGTTTTGAAATTTATTACTGCAATGCAGTACTGCACCTAAATTCTTTTTATTAATACCAAAAAAACAAAATTGACGAGCCGATGTTATTTAGTTAATGCCTTCAAAAAGATACCAGCAGATAACAAAAAATAATCTATTTTGTCTGCGGTAATAAATTTGTAAGTCATGTTAAATGATGTACAGGGTGTCCCATTTTCAACACTTTTATAGGGTATCTTCGTAATTGTTAGTACTATAAAAAAATAAATATAGGCGTCATGTGCTCTTTTTTGATCAAACCTAAAATCAAAATTTGAAAATGTTCGCTTGCTTTTAAGAGATACGGGGGAAAATAAAAAAATTGTCAATTTCACAATAACCCTATATTTTTTTAATAAAAAAAGATACAGAAAAACGTTTTATACAAAAGTTTCTTTATAATGATCTTTAAATTTTTTGCCTTTTAGAATAGGGATTCGGGGTTAGACAAAACAGTTATCGGACCTAACCTCATTTTTTAAATAAAATATCCTATTAGTAGCGCCAATGAAGCATTTTAGTTGGAAGTCCTTAAGAACAGCTCTAATTTGATATATTTTTTAAATATTTATATTGATTAAACAATATTTATGATATTTAAATGGAATTTTTTTTAATCGCTGTAACTTTTTAACTATTAATTTTCGTCATTTTTACACAGAATATATAAATATATATATATATATATATATATATATATATATAATATATATATATATATATATATATATATATATATATATATATATATATATATATATATATATATATATATATATATATATATATATATATATATATATATATACACTGGTCCAAGATAAGGAGGGCCAGTATGGGGATATCCGAAACGGTAAGAGATGGGTGGGTAGTTTAAGTTTGGCAAAGTTGCGTATTGGGGAGCTTAATAATTCACCGTTGTAAGTTGAAGTTATATTTTGTACTTCCAAAAATATGGCGAAAAAACTAATATTTTCGATTTTCGTTTTTATTTTTTTACTAGTTTATTTTAGAAAGTTAGAAAAATTCTAAATATTCATTCTCATTGGAACTTTTTGCGCTTTATCTATTAGCCAAATCAAACATTTCTTACGACGGTTCGTTTACGTTAAACCATCATAAATTTTATTTTTTTAAATACGGCCCCGGACTTTTTATGAATTTTTTTTTAACCCTTTATTATCCCAATTACAACAATATATAAAACTTAATATTTATTTAACAAGTATGGAACGCCCTAGTAAGAAATCATGTGCGTTCCTTGTCGAACTTATTATCACTTAATGAAAATATATTTATTTAACAGAAACATATTAAGTGTTATGCATCATTGTAATTGGAATTAAAAATGCTTTTAGAAAATGCAGTAAACAATCGATGACCGTATTTAAAAAATAAAGTTGATGATGGTTAAGCAAAAACGAAACGTCGTAGGAAATATTTGTTTTCGCCAACAGATAAAGCGCGAAAAGTTCCAATGAGAATGTATTTTTAGATTATTCATAACATCTGAAATAAACTCGTAAAAAAATAAAAACGAAAATCGGAAATTTTAGTCTTTCCGCTATATTTTTGGAAGTACAAAATATAACTTCAATTTTACAACGGTATATTATTAAGCTCCCCAATATGCAACTTTGCCAAATTTAAACTACCCACCTATCTTACCATTTCGGATATCCCCATACTGGCCCTCCTTATCTTGGACACGTTGTATATACAATAGTTTAAGTCCCCTCTGCACAATATGTGTAAGTGTTTAAATGAATTGTAATATTTTTTTGGTTAGTCTTAATGGATTAAGAAAACATCTTGAAGATGTATTATCCGGTCAAAATAGACATTTACACTTGCATAAATTCCCAAGAAGCTAAAAATTTACACGAACGATAGGGATACGTCTAGGGAAAAGTCCCCATCGATCCCATGTGTGCAATAAAAATTATACAAGGTCAAAGTTTGCGAAAATGGGTTTTTTGATTTTTTTAGCGAAACGGTTAGTTTTATGAAAAAAAAGCTTAGACAAAAATTGTAGAACATGTAATCGTCTACAATTTTTTTTCACACATTTTCCCTAAAATTCACCATTTCTGAGAAAGAGCGATTCAAAAATTTACAATATTTTTATTCCCTATACTATGCAGACGTTTCCACGTCACCTGTAACGGAGTGTACTTGACGCATTTTCTTTTAATGAGGTTTCCCCAGTAGGCCTACACTACGGTCAATTTTATCAAATCTTAGTAAAAAAAGGTCTTCTCATTCAATATTTTCTTCTTCTTTATCTTCTTTTTTTTCTCTTTTTCCACCTATTTCTTCTTCTTCCTGAGTTGATGTAAATTGTTCAAACGGCGATACATCAGCTGTTTCGTCGTTAATGTAAGGGTCTTCTTCTGTTGAAGATTCAATATTTGAACACGACTGGCCTTGACAACTAATGCATGCTGGCAAACAAAATAAACGAACTTTTTTGCAGCCGCATTTCAAATTACACCACTTTTTGTAGTTGCAAAAAATAGTATTAAGGAGCTTCTCTGGTGCAGGTAGTGTGTGAATTGGTTCACACCATTATCAATTAGCTTCCAACCCCATCCTTCTGGGTTCAGTTGATTACCAAGCCACACTTGAACCTGATAATATACCCCATAAAAATGTTGTTGAGCAGAAGCCAAGGTTGAAGGAAGACAAGCTAATTGCACACGTTTTTTATTTGGAGTACGAGTAAGTTTTGTAAAAGATAAGTAACGCAACTTATCTATGCAAGTAACTTTTCCATATACCTCCATATACTGTAAGAAGAAACCAAATTCCGTGGGTAGAGTTGATATCTTCAAAAACTTTTTGAATTTGAAAATATTTGCAATGGTTGTTAAGCCTTGCCTGGTTTTAAAAAAATTAATGATTTTTTCAATTTAAGTTCCTTGCCAACAAGAACATTTACATCAGTTGGATTAAACTGATTAATTGCAGATTCTATAATGAGTACATCAGTATTAGTTACGCAGACCAATAGTTTTATTTATATTATGATGTATATAGGCATCGTAGTCATGCATAGTATAGTATAAAATTTTAATAAGAATAGCTTTTTTTTCAGAAATGGTAAATTTTGGGGAAAAGTGTAGGGACAATTTTTATGGACAATTGCATGATCTACAATTTTTGTCCAAACTATTTTTATTATAAAACTAACCGATCGCTAAAAAATCCAAAAAATTCATTTTTGCGAACTTTGACCTTGTATAAGATTTTTTGCATACATGGGATCAATGAGGACTTTTTACAATTTCATTATAATAGTATTCCCTAACGTTCATGTAAATTTTTAGCTTCTGGGAATTTATGCAAGGCATACCCCTATTTGAACGGATAAAATACTGTGAAACTGTTTGAGCGGTAAAAAGAGAGGTATTTAATATCCATGGCATGCTACTTTTTTGTGTTTTTTTATTTTTTTTTTGAAATAGTAATTTTTTCATGCAATGTATGCAAGTCTCACTAATGCACTGCTCAAATTATATAAATTTTTTCATTATTATAAATAGATATTATCTTTACTACTTAGTAATAGAGTTTTATTTAAAAACCTCTTAAGTTAGGTGTTTACCTTCCTTTGTCACACAGTATATCACTTCGCGGCTTATCCCGTACATTTCAATGGGAAGTAAAAAAAGTGCGATCCGAAAAATAAAATTTAAAAGCCGTAAACATTTTTTTTTAAACGTTTTAAACCTTTGTACTTTGTACCATACAAAAAAATCTAATTTTACAAAAACAACTTTTCCAACTGACCTTTAAAACTAATTAAAATTTATAAATAAACTAATAAACTTACACATGGGTACGGTTAGGTTTCTTTATATCCCTAGAAAAAACCTCAACCAACGTTTGTGACATGATTACTTTTAATCACTAGACTATTGTTAAGACTAACTTAAGCATAAAATCACTATTCGCGACTTTTTGCCTATCTATTCAAAGGATTTTTCGGATATCAAGGTAAATTACAAACATGCTAATTACTGATTAAGTTTTTATCTTATCGATTCTATATTGTTAGAATTATTGTAATAACTTAAAAAAAAAGATGAAAAGCGCAAAATTTGTTTATCTTTATTATGGTTACTGGTAACCGTATGCATTAATTCACCATTAGCGCAGTAGCGTCGGTAAGAATAGGCCCCCCTGCAAAAATTTAGTGGGGGTCCCTACAGAAAAGAAATTTTATTTATATTTGAAAAAAAAATGAACGCTCTTTTTAGCGTTTTATGTAAGTTAATAGGCATATATGCCAACTTTACACTAAACTGTACTTAAAAGAGGGATTATAAATCAAAATTCACATGTCAGCTTAATTCCATGTATTTAAATTATATTATCGAAAGAGAACAGAATGCTTTAGGTACTGAATTTAATAATGGTATTTTTCCCCAATCTTCTATTTTTTAATAGAAAAAACTTATCTACAATTATTGTGTTTAAGTCTATTTCACGTGTTTCTTCATGTTCTATAGCTAGAATAGCAAGATCACTCAGACGAGTTTGAAACATAGTACTTCTTTGATATGATTTTATCAATTTAAGTTTTGAGAAGTTTCTTTTAGCTGTAGCCACAGTCCGGTAGTGTTAAGTACAATTGGAGCGCAGTTGTCAGATCTGGAAGGCACGATGCAAGGAAACCGTTTTCTTCAAGCAGAAGACTTGCGATTTCCCTTATAGATTTCTTTTGGTCAATTTCATTTGAAAACACTTAAAAGAAATTACCTATCTTCTAGATTATTAGATAAATCTGAAGAATATCTTTTTTTTCAAGTTTTTCTGCCTTTTCTTTCAGTTTTTCATTAGACAGATGATTCAAATTCTGGGGTTAGAGAAAAGAAAAATATTGGGAAACAGTTTCAGGCGAATGAATTATTTCAAGTTATTTAAGACAACATCTAAAGGCGCATTGAATACTTTTACTTCAAAGCTTATTCGTCAGAAGTTCAAACAAAGACTTTTGGTTAATAATTTTTTAAAAAATCACTGAAGTAATTCCTTGTGATGAAAATTTTTTTAAAATTGATTTTGCATCTAGAAATAAAGTTGCCAACCCTTTCGGGGCCAGGGCCCCCCCCTGGACCTGGGAGCCCTCCCGCTCCGCGGGATCTGCGGGGGCCTTATCGACGCCACTGCATTAGCGTCGAGTCGGTCTATAATAATATCGTATAAAATGTTACCTATTATATTTATTATATGATTCGTTAGGATATTTTGAAGTGGTCCAATATTGGCTGCCCTATTTATTTTGGAAGAATATATTATTAGGATTTTTTTAAGAGCACGAGAAGTTGTACCCAGTGTACAAATTTCAGCTCTTCTCAGTCCGCCAGCTAAGAGATAAATGCTAAAATAAGTTACGAATCTCCTATCTTCTTACGCGCCCTGTATTATTAGAAGTTTATAATAAAATACCAGAAAAATTATTTAACCTCTTACTCTCAAGTTGTCAGATCAATGTCACATCATTTTTAAATAATGAGCTACTCAAATCAAGAAAAAATCACTATTATAAAATGGTTTTATCAGGGAAGTAGTTATCGAAGATTAGCGGACATGTTTGCAGCCTATTTTCCCAATAGGCCAATACCAAGTAAATCGACAATAGAACGGAAGATAAAAAAATTTGAAACTACAGGCACAGTAATCAATAATTGCAAATGTGAAGAAAATCGACGTGAAAATCAGAGACAAATTGTACAAAACGAGAGGGATTTAGACGTGATACTTTGTGTAGGGGAGGCCGAAGGAAACATTAGCACGAGACAACTGGAGGACATTACTGGACAAGACCACACCACAATATCTCGAATTTTAAAAAGATGTAAGTACCACGCTTACAAGTACGAAAGACACCAAGAATTAAGAGACGGAGACGAAATACGAAGACAGAAATTTTGCTTTGAGATGATGGAGAGGTCAAACACTGACAGATGTTTTTTTACAAAATATTTGCTTTACTGACGAATGCACTTTTACACTAAACAACGAACCCAACATTCAAAATTGCCGATACTGGAGTAACGAAAACTAAAATCGATTTGTTGAGACAAGGACTCAATATCCACAAAAAATAAATCTTTTGGCGGGAATTTTCGCCCACCATATCCTTGGACCATTTTTCCTTGACCGAAATTTGAATGCGGAGTACTTTCTGGAACTTTTAGAGAAACAAATTTTGCGTGCTTTGAACAACCTTGCTCGTAAAAAAAAAGAGATTTGGTATCAAATGGATGGCTGCCCAGCACACAGTACCAGAGCTGTGCGCGAATACTTGAACAACGCATTTAATAACGACATCATAGGCCCGAACCACGCAATATCTTGGCCAGCCAGGTCTCCGGATCTTTCGCCAAACGATTTTTTCTATGGGGACATTTAAAAACTAAGCTTTATACCAATAAAAAATATGAAAATTTAGACCAGCTAAGGAATCTATTTCCGCTGAATGTGCCAGAATATCGATGTACCAACTAGCCAACGTAAGAAATGAGTTTTATAATCGTTTGGGTTATTGTCTGGCAGTTAATGGAGGAATATTTGAGCATTTGATTAAATCCTGATATTTTCGTCATAAATTGATTTCTAAATGTAGACAAATTTGTTTTATTGTCTTGCGTAACTGTGAGTGCATGTGTTGGAATTAGCTGTAAACTAAAATGAAATGCGAGGATTCTTTTTGAAATTCCCGTATAAAATTGTTCAGTTTTGGCAATGACATTATAAATTAATAATCTAAATTGTCACTGATAAATCGATATGGTGTTTTTATTATTGATTTCTAGAGTACAGGGTACACAGTAAGATACTACGTTGCAAAAGTATTTAAGCAGCTTACTCTTTACTGGTTGGTTAAAAAATGCTCAAATTTTCATTTTGGGTGGAACTTATTGTGCTCTTCAATAAATCCTAATAGCATTTTTTTCTAAAATAATTAGGGGAGCCAATATTTGACTACTTCAAAATTTACATGGGATTCCCTATATCCCCCTCGGTGGAGCAACACCCGATATGTGTTTATTTTTATTTATAACTATTAGTACAGGAAATGGGGCATTTTGGCTAGAATTTTTTTTGTCATGCATGGATTTACCTAAAATTTTTACAGAAGGTAGGCAATAGCCCAAGGTTCAAAGTTTGCCGGGGTGTGCTTTTTCCTGGGGGTGGTTGCCACCCCATCTTGGGGGTGGATTTTTTTTAATACATTTTAACTACAGAAATCAATAAAGAAAGTAATTTTAAGTAAAGAATATTCTATACATTTTTTCGTAAAACTAATATTTTTCGAGTTATTCTCGATTAAAAATAAAAGTTTTTCGACGAAAAAATCGACATTTTTAATGGGGTTTTCACGAATAACTCTAAAAATATGCAAAAACTGTAGAGACCAAAATTGTAGCTTATAAAAAACTAGAAAAAAATGTTATTTCATAATTTCTCTACAACCAATACAGACCAAGCTACGACTTTTAATGGTAAGCTTTTGTTCGTCAAAAACTAAATTTGAAAGATTCGAAGTCAAATAGCGGGAAAAGTTTGCATCTTTCAAGGAAAACATATAAGGTCTTTTTTAAAGTATATAATAGGACCTTTCTTTCAACAAAACAAAAAAGAGTTATTAGCATGAAAATTGAGTGAGTTATGATCTACGAAAAGATCATTAAAAGCAACCCCCTAATTCCCCTCTTAATTAAAATAGATCTGTACCCTTTTGCAATTCTTTTTATATATGTATTATTAATACATCCTGGAAGTTTAACTAAATTAAAATGCTTAATTTTAGAAAAATTGGAGCTTAAAGTGAAAAACGATTTTCCGCAATTTCGTAAAAATAGCCATTTTCTTCAAAATAACTCCAACAATACTAAAGATACGAAAAAAATGCTTGAGTACCGAATTATAGATTTTTTAATAGCAAAGACTTTTCATTACATATATTTTTCTGTACAATAAATGTGGCCAGATATGGCCCTTTAAAGCCTCTATTTACGAGCGAGCACCACCTTATTCTAGCCCTTTAAACTCATGCCATTTTAAAACTAAGGGATTAAAAAGGATTAAGTTTACATAGCCTTGTAGCTCTTGAAAAACCCTACAAAATTATTTAAAAAAAACTTTCTACTATTAAAACTAAAGGAGCTATGTTTAAAAAACCAATCAACTTATTTTCGAAAAATTCGAATAGCCCACTTCGGAGCATAATATTCTATAAAACCGGTATACCTACTTAATATTTTTTCCGGTATAATTCTTGTATGTAATTCGACTTTCTTTTCCTATTTACATTCATTATATTGGTTTATGAAGAATTGCAATGTTGTAAGGGGTGGTTTTTAAGGATTGAAAATGTGCCAAAAGAATGAAATTGGTAATATTTCAGGCAGTAATATTTTTAATTATTAAATCTGTCAAGCTATTAATTTTTTGGGAATAAATCTTTTTTTTAATTAAGCTATAATAGGGGTTGATTTATAAGGGTAAAAAAGTTGCGAAATAAAATTAGTGCATATTTTAAGCAGCAGCATTCTAAAATTAAATCACTATGGTAAATTAATCATTTTTTTAGGGTAAATATTTTTTTTTACTTTAAGCTCTAACAAGGGTTGATTTTTAAAGGTTGAAATATTTTAAAATTGTATTCCAAAGTATAAAACAATCATTAATCAACTAATCCAAACCTACTTTTACCCATCTTAAGGTTTAAAAGTTATTCTATAAGTTTTGACAATTATGGGTAGTTTTCACCCTTAAAAAACAAACAGCGCACATCACCATGAAATATAATTTAAAGTAGAGGGTTGGAAGCGCCTAATTTCAAATTTTTATGCAAATCGATGAGACAAATTTGCGTGCCTTTAGTCATCGACAATTTGTACGTCAATCTTTTAATTTGTCAATTTTTTTGTAAATCTTAAAAGGGGTGGTTATTTAAAGGTTGAGTTATGGTAGTTAAATATTTATTATACCGTAAACTGTTAAAATATTTTTTCTACAATAAAAGCGTTATTAAATAATTTTAAAGTGAAAAAACATTTTTTTTTAATTTCGTTATTAAGGGTGATTTTTAAGGGTTGAAACGTTACAAATATAATGTTAGATATAACTCACAACATACAAATAGATTCATTCTACACATTTAGCCATAATTTTAATATACATACTATTTCTATGGCTTTTTAATTTTTTAGCATAAGGGGTGGTTTTTACCCCTAAAAATAAAAAGCATACCCTAAGCATACATAAACTTTGATCTAGAAAGCAACTTAATTCCATAAAAATTGAAACTGTACAAAAAATCCGGAGGTCAAATATCTTTTTTCTCCCTACCCACTGTACTATATGTCGTACAAAAATAATTTTAGGCGTGCGGTTTTAAAAACAAAAATGAATTTAGTTAAGAGCCCACTGATTGCCCTCCTGTGCTAACTGGAACTTTTGAGTATCAGGACACGCAGAACATCAGTACATGACGTCGCACAGTGGGAATTATAGGGAATTTTTGGGAGAAAACTTCAGACGCTGCTTATAGACATCAGTCCCGGCTTTAAATTTTGGAATAAAAAATACTCCTTTAAAACTTTGTAAGTGGATTAATGTTAGAGTAACCTACAACTTTTTTATCTATGAAAATTCTGAGAATTGGGCCGTTTGTGCGTCATACATATCAATTTAACGATTTATAGGTAATTTAAAATAATTCTTTCTTTTCTACCCGACTTATAAGATTTTATAATGAAAACATCGGAAAACATATGTATATAGACCTAGAAAAATATTGGGGCATTTTGCGAGACCTATACCTTTAACATGTCAAAGTCAATGTAGTATGTATTTTACAAATAATAGGTTGATTTTAGCACATTTGCTAAATAATAATTAGGAAAAGGTAATGGTTTTACTGGCCTACTAAAAGCAAGGGTCTTTGTCCTAATCTACGCATATTTGACGCATGCTACATCAAAAATGCTCCAATTCTCAAAATATTCGAAGAATTCATTTACTCTAATTTAATTCTTCGCAATGAGAACAAAAATGAGCTGGCACATAACAACTTAACTAATTCATAAAATAGGGTAAAGATCGACCTCTGACTTGCTACAAGTAATATATGGTTATTGCAACTAAAATCCATCAACCTATAATAATTAAGACCCCAGATTATAGACACAATGATAAATTATCTGAATATCATTTTTTAAAATTTGTTTTATTTTTTTTACAATTCAAGTTTATAGTAAAAATATCGTGAGCTTAAAAATATCGAAAAGGCAGTTTTTTTATCCTTATTAAAAGGTCAAAAAGGAAGTCATTTTTAAAAAACAAAACAAGTATCGAGGTTGACACACGGATACAGGTGCAAAAGTCGCCAAATTCAAAGCAATTACCATTGGCGATGTAGAGAAAAATTTGTCGTACGTTAGTTTGATGTTGGTGTTAAACCCCGTTTAGTTCATTCTAGACTCTACTATCCTTTTCCATTTTTTTAAAAGCAACGAAACTTTTCGAAAAGATCAGTTACTTATAATTTGAACCCTGTACGGTTAGTTTAAAAATAGTGACAACTAGGTTAACAGTTACGTTCCTCTGTTACCTATTGTTAATAAAACGTGAAAAGCAAGCAAGTTTTAAAAAAATATTTTAAAGAACTTTGCAGATATCTTAATTCTAGAGAGGAGCCTTTATGAAAGCTGCTGGGTTAACACCAAAGTCTACGGAGTGCTGTGAGCATTGATCTCAAAATGTCCTGAACATCGAAACTGTTATATTTATTTATTTAATTTATTACAAAACTCTTAAGGTTAGTTAGGGCTTAAATTAACTGATTTTATTAGGACTGTGTCACCGAAAGGCATTTTAAACGAACAAAAAATTATTTGTATATTTCTTATGTTATAATTAGGCATTGGTAATTCAACCTTTATTTTAATATTTTTTATTAAATTGTAATATAAATATACTAATATTTTACTTTTCTTTAGTCTATATGGTTTTTCTTTGAAAAAGTGTAACAAAATATAATGAAAACAATTTATAGATTTTTTTCATGTTTATTATTATGCTACGACTATGACTTCCATTTATTTCTAAAAAAATATATTAAATTAAAGGGATTAACAATGATTAAAAAATGTCGCTGATCTCACACATATTATCATTGTTACAGCATTACAGCACTCCTCAATATAAATCAATTATAGTTCTAATAATTAATAACAAATAAAACTAACAAATTATTTTCTTTTTATTTATATTATATATATATATATATATATATATATATATATATATATATATATAAAAATATATATTTTATATATAATATTATATATATATTTATATATATATATATATATATATATATATAAATATTATATATATATATATATATATATATATATATATATATATATATATATATATATATATATATATATATATATATATATATATATATATATTATATATATGGCAATTTTAAATAATGTAACCTCTTAGTATACTGTTCGTAAATTAAATTTTCAATATATTTTTTTTGTGTTCTATTGAAATTAAAATTGGATGAAAATAACCACTTAATGTGAACTCTAACTCAAAGTTGGCCTCCTTTAAGTTCAATCTCGTACCCGATGGGTTTTAAAAAAAATATATTACGAAATTTTAAGATGGCCGCATTTTTTACATTTTAATTCGAAACAGTTCAAGATCGGTTTCGTGGGATTTTCATGGCAATTACAATATTTAAAAAAATAAATTTGGCCGCACTAAAATCGTACACGCTAAAAAAGAGCTTTCGGTGTGTAAAAATATATATGACAATTAACAAACTTGACACTCCTCAGTAAAAGTGAAAAATTGTAAATTGATGGTACATTTACCTACTGTGCTGATCATTTTTTGCAGCTGTTCACGTTGCATGTACTAGAAAAAGGTTATTATATTCCATTAGCTTTTTGTCTGCTACCAAATAAGCAAGAGTGTTCATACAAATATATTTTTGACACTTTACAAAAGAAATGTAACAGTTTTGGCTTAAATCTAAACCCAAGAGTCACTGTAGCAGATTTTTAAATAGCAAGTCACAATGCAGTAAGAACGATATTTTCAAATTCCCGAGTAATAGGCTGCAGGTTTCATTTGGTACAGGCCTGGTTTGTTCAGGCTTGTTCCTGATTATAAAGACGAAAACAGTACAATTGGGAAGTGGTTGGGTTATCTATTTGGTTTACCATTTTTTTATCCATCCGAAGTAGGCAATTGTTTTGCTTTTGATTTTTTCGCAATACAACCTGAAGACGGACTCGTATTACGATTTGCAGACTATTTGGTCGAGAATTATATTACCGAAGAAGCTGTATTTCTTCCAAGCTTCTGGGCCGAACTTAGCGTTAGCTTAGAAAGAGGTACAAACGCATGTGAATCTTTCCACGCCAAATTTAACGCTAGCTATTATTAAAGACACCGTAACAAAAACGATAAACGACCTGGCTATTAAATATTAACTCTTAAAATAGTATTTATTAGACATTAGGCCTCCACATCGCTTCATCGTGTTAATAAGACAAAATTTTAGAAACCAGAATTATCATTAAGTTGCTTTATCGTTTTACTTTCTGTTTGACATTTTATTATTTAACCAAATCAGTTTCACTTTACTCCTTCTATACGATTTTTTAAGAAAATATGTTCAATATTTTTATATTTTCATAGTAAAATTGACATAATTGTATAGATTTTTAGTAAGTGTTTTATTTACTTGCAAATTGGTTTCCATTTTTTATATTTATAAATCAGAATAAACAGTTATTGTGTTATCAGTTAAGTGAATATTGTACAAGTATTCCCTTTTGTTAACTTATAAAATCATCATTGATATGCTTATCACAGTACTATTGATTTTTAGTCGAATATTTATATTAGCTACCAAATTATTAAACCGGATAAATCATGGTCGAGGCATCATCATCCATGGTTTAAGTAATATGTATTGGCACAGCCACTCGACAGTTATATCAAGTGAAGGTCTCCAAAAGACAAAATACTAATACTAATACTCGACAACCTCTAAATTTAATTTAAATTAAAGTTTTCGCTAATTCTAGGTGGACATGAACTTTGTATGCCGTCTCATTTAGCGCCCTTAACTTCATCTAGAGCCTTGGTATATTGCTAAAGTACGCTACATAAGCAACCAGAAAGTTACTTTATAAGGTTTATATATCTGTATATATTTATCTGCATCTCGTCTCTCGTCTGGCCCGGTGAGGCTAAGGTCTCTTGTTTTTTTTTCGACAGCAATGCCCTTTTTATGTTTATTGTCATAAATTTATCCACTATTACTAAAACCTCCAAATGTCGGAAATTTATTTTATGTAGTTCCTGAAATATAGCAACTCCGAACTTTTATTCAAAAATCCCAGAACTACCTTGTATTTCGCAAAACGGCACAATGAAAAAATGTAAAAATTACTACATAGTGGTTTTAGGATACGCCCGAATTAATATTAAAATCTGCAATATTGCCAATCGTATTCTTTTTAAGCTTACGCAATTTTCTTTTTTAAACAAAAAACCCAGTTTATCTTTAAATGACGGATAAAATTCAGAATAATTTTTTACCCAAACCTCTTTAATTCAAAAATTTTAATTGTTTTTATGATAGTTTCTTGAAAATAAAGTGTCTGTGACTTGATTAATGCTTTTCCTTCGTCCAATCCACCTGTTTGGAAATTTTTTATTGAAATATGTAGGCACCGCTCTGAAATAATATGTATCCCATCTTGCTGAAATCACATTTTAGAAAGTACGTAACATATAGTTTTGTTTTTTAAAGGTTTTAGTAATATGAATGCACTAAATTTACTGCAATAAAAATAAACTGGGCTTTACATATGAAGAAACGAAGTTGCCTACGTTATCTCAAAAAGTATACACTTGGCAATATTGCAGATATTATCATTGAATTGCACGTATCCTAAAACCAATATGAGGTTATTTTTACCTTTTTCCTATGTGCCGTTTACGAAATACGGGACAGTATTAAAATTTTTAATTAAAAATTTTAATTTGCCATATTTCAGAAACTGCATAAAATAAAGTTCTAAAATTGGGAGGTTTTGATAATAGCGGGGCATATTTTCATCAATGTCTTTCTTTATGCGAGTGGCATTCAGCTTCTTCTAAAGCAAGCATTAGCCAACAAGCAATAAGCCCCGAGTTCGAAACATTTATTATTTGTGATCGTAATAATATACATGCGTTTTCGGAAATTATTTTTCATGTAACAAATATAGAATTTATAAATATATATATATATATATATATATATATATATATATATATATATATATATATATATATATATATATATATATATATATATATATATATATATATATATATATATATATATATATATATAAATATAAATAATATAAATTTGTTTAATTTTTTTAATGGTTTTAAACCGTTCTTTTTTTTCCAATGTTTCCAAAAAATTTAATATTTCCAATATTTCCGATACACGTTCGGAAATTTCCAATATTTCCATTTCCATGGAAACAAAGATGGACAAAAATTCGAAAACTGCTGAATGTTTTCATTTACAGCAGTTTTGACGGCAAAATTTGGAAAGGTACTGGATAAATTGGTAACTTTACGGTTTAGTTTTAATTTATTTAAGTTTCTAGTGTCCAGATAAAATATTAATCACGACGAATATTACTAATTATGCAATACTTTCCTTAAATAATTGATTTAAAAGAAAATATAATTTTTTTTTGTGTCACAAAAAATTAACCTATGGTCAAAGACAAAACTTTTATAACATTATTATCTAGAAATAATTAAATAGAAATTTAATAATTTAAATAAATCAGCTTCTTACAGTGAACTTTTACCAAACTTGATTAACATTTGGAATTTTTTCTTAAACTATCTTCTTATTTTTTTATTCTCTGACTTCATTTAATTAAACTATTTTTCCAATATTAAGATGTATTATGCGAATCACGCGACTATCTTTTTTTTTTTTTTGTTAATTTTCATCTCATTCGAAGTAGAAATTAATGTCAAAGTCGAATTTCGAAAAACAATATAAAAAAAAAATCTATAAGATGCGGACTTTACTGGTCACACTCTACAGGGTTAGTTAAAAAAACCGGACGATCAATTATCTTAGCAACCATCAAACATAAATTGACCAAATTTTGTACGAAGGGGTAACTAGATGTGATAAATTCAAAAATTGTACTAGCAACGTTGCCAAATTTATAGTTTTTTCTGTAGGTGAGGTTATTTTCAAATTTTAAATGGAATACCCTAATGTTTATTTTTGCAATTGATTGCCTCTATTAATCTTATTACGACCTGATATTATTGTTTTTTTATACCTAACAATTTCGGAATATTTCTCGTTTTTTCGAAATAAAACAGAAACGAAAAGTAATTAATTATCTTGAAAGCGATTCAACCAAAAATTGTTATAATTAGTACTCATTCTAAAATTTAAAAAAAATGTTTTTTCAGTTGCTAATTCTTTTTAAAAAAAAAATTAAGAAAATGGAATACGAAAATTTAATTACTAAACAAGTAATTATTAGTAACATTATGAAATAAAAAAAAAACAAAAAGTACCATCTACTTAATCGGGTCTTAAAATGACTCCCATCGTTGGTAAAAAAAACCCGAGGCGATCAAAAATTCTGCCAAAGTGTTCGATAACATGCCTGGAGTAATTTGTGCAGTTTCCCCCCCAACTTTTTGCCCAGTTTTTCTAAATCGTTGGGCCGATTTTTTAAAACTTGGACTTAGATGACCCAAAAAAAAAAAATCTAGTAGAGAAATGCTGGGATCAGGGGCCATTCCAGAAAACTTTTTCCAATCCATCTTTCGGGAAATCGGATTTTTAAAAAACTTGATGATCCCTTTACCAAATGTCATTGATGTTTTCATTTAAATTTCTAATTTCGGGCATTGGGGTTTGTCTAAGCGGATAAAGATACTTTTCCCCCAATTCTTTATAAAAAATGGACCAATAATTCCCCCCAAAATTAATTTTTCCGGGTACGAGGTAAGTTCCGACATCCACGAGGATTGTTCTACCCCAGAATCTACATTGGACAGTTCACTTGACCTTTAAAGGGAAAAAAGGTTGCTTATGCTAAATTTTTTTTTTTTGTGGAAATTAGGGTTGTTATTTATCTTTTCCATTTTTCTGAAACTGGGCTCGAAGCCCCATCATCTTCTTGTAATTCGTAAGGTAAGTAATTTTGTGGGTTTTAAATTTTTTTTCCCAAAAAAAATTTTTGGACTGATTTCTGACTTTTTGCGAAACGGGCTAATTTTGGTATTTGTCTTAGGTTTTCTTCGATTTTTAAAAAAACATTTAACTTATTTTCATCAAGTAGCATTTTTTGGTTTCCTGATCCAGGTTTTTTTTCCTTTTGCCGGTTTTGAAAATTTTGTTACTGTCCCAGACGTAGTTTTTTTTCTATTTTCGGATAGAGCGGATTAAACAAATTGCAAACTTCTTGATAAGATCTTTGTTTTCCCCATATCCTCAAAAAAAAAATTTCGTTCCCTTTCCTTTTGGAATAAAAGCCATAATAACGCAGCAATATTTGCTAATTCGTAAAATTTTTTTATTTGTCAGATCTAATTGTTTTGGAAATCTTCTGAGGTTTCCATGACAGAAAAAAAATGAATAGGGGCCTTCCTTTTTAAAAATTTTAAGGCAAACACACGCCTTCTTGATTATTTTGAAAAAAACCAACTCAATTTAAGTGAAAAAAGTAAAAAAATTAAGGTATTCCGTTTAAAATTTGAAAAATTCCCCCCACCTACAGAGAAAACTATTAATTTGGCAACGTTGCTCTACATTTTTTTATTTAATATATCCAGTTACCCTTGGTCAGCACGCACGGTTTTTCCCAAACGGAAATCGCAGCAACAATGCATTGTGCCGGGGATTAAAAAAAAGGGGGTAAAGGAAAAAACGTCATTTACTCAGACAGCCAAGCGGCCCCAAGGCCATCGTTCTCCAAAAGTTAATTCCAAACTAGGGGGGACTGTATAAACCCCCCGGATAAAATCGGCGGCAAACAAACTTACGGTAACCTGGGGACCAGGGACGGGGGCCCCCCAGGAACGAAGAGGCCGACGGCCTAGCCAAAAGGGGGCAGCAATGGAAATGATAGGCCCTGAGCCATTCTGTGGAATCTCGGCAGGCCCCCTTAAAGCCATTTAAAAGCTGGGTAGACAGAGAGTTTCAAAGCTGGTGGTTACAAACACCAGGACAAAGGGGCAAAACAGTTCATTAAGACCTGCTCGGCCAAATTTACCCCGGACCTACTGAGCTACAATCGAAAAGTCGTAAGGATAACGGTAGGTAACTAACAGGACATTCAAACTCAAAAGCACCGGAAAGAATAGGCCTGGTGGAGAAAAGCCTTGTAGGTTCTGCCAGGAGGCTGAAGAAACAGCCGTACATTGTGGTGCCACTGCGAAGCCTTGTAGGCTTTGGTTTATTACGCTTGGTGAGGAAAAACCAAAACCCAAGATATATGGATGGCCAGGTCAAGACTTGGAGTCTAGTTAAGAAAACGGGCCTGGAAAAGGTACTCTAAAGAACGATAGGAGAAACTACAATAAATCTGGTAAGGTTGCAGTGGTGGAGGTCATTTTTGCCATCTCCGCTGAAATAATCTAATCTACCCCTTCATACAAAATTTGGTCAATTTATGTTTGATGGTTGCTGAGATAATTGACCGTTTCGATTTTTTCTACTAACCCTGTATATACTTATTATGAGCAAAAAATCGTATGTAAATACTATATTGTACCTTCGTTGCTTTTTAATCCAAATCGAAAATACTGACAAAATTTTTGAAAGATACAAGTTATCTTGTGTCCCTGTGTCGGATCCATAGTGTCCATAGATGATAAAAATTACAAAAGAGCACGCCTCACTTATATTTAAACAGGTGTTTCGGATGATTTATAAGACACAGTAAACTGTACTGTGTCTTATAAATAAATAAACTTTTAAGCATTTAAAAGGCTGTCATCAAGAAAAAAAAAAGTTGTAAACAATGAAATATTTTTTATAGTTATTAATCTTACTTGCTTTACTGTTTCTATTCTTTAGCAAAAAACTTATTTCAACTACATCACTACGCAAATAGGATACATTATATAACTATATATCAAAAATTAAAACATATACCTGATTCCTATTAAAGTTAAAAAAAAAACCTTTCGTTTTAGACTTACAGTTTGCTTGACGCACTATTTGATCGTTTAATTCGCTTCTCAATATTTTCTTTGGAATATGGATTATTTTTCATTTCAACAGCATGTTTCCATTTTTCTTTTTCTTTTTTACTGTAGGTTCCTAAAATAAAATACCACCTTATTAATGAGTGTAAATTTATATTTTTTACAGTCTAGATACTTTGAAAATAGAGTAAGTTTTTGAAAACATGGACCTGAACAAAAATAGTATATTGTGCAACAAGTGAGCGAGCCGAAGGCGAGTGCCGCAAATTAGCGAGTGGAAATTGTGCTTTTCAAACATGCTGCACATTATACTTTTTCTACGACCATTTCTTTTATAGCAAAACAAAAAAATATATAAGTATTTTTTATTAATGATTTATTCATTTTTATTAATAATTCGACGATTCTAGTGAGTACCTCCCAAACTAGAACACTTGGGTTTTGGGGGCTTTTACTTCACTTCCCCAACAAATTCAAAATCATTTTTATTTTCTGGGAAAATCACTATTTCCTTTCAATTTCTCCAGGTTCATTTTCCCACTTTCTTCCTTTAAGGGCTAAAAAGTATTTTGGGATATAGTTTTTTTACTGTAACTAGGGACTAAAATAATAGGCTATTTGAAGGTTTTTTTAAAAAAAATTTTTTATTATGTAGTAGAGTTTAAGGAAAACCCCGTAAAAATTTTTTTTTAAAACTGGTAAATATTTTTCTGAAAAATATCAAATTAAAAAAATTAATATTTAAAAAAAGCGTGCTAAAACGCTACTTTGAGAAATATGGCGCCGCAATAGAGTCGGAGACGTCACTTGCCTGTATTCTGAACTGTGGCACATATCATTTACATACATTTGTTGAAAAAAAAAAACGAAAGTGCCATTGGATTTACATTTTAAAAAGTGATTTATGTAACAAAATGAGTGACAAACTGTGGGGTTTTTCCAAAATGTACAAATACGTCATTAAAAACCCAGAAAAAACTATTTTGTGCGATCAAAAGAATTGAAGTTCGAAGTGCGCCGAAAGTGGTTGCAACTTTTTGGAGGGATCCTAATGACATAGCGAATAGTATGTTTGTCCAAGCTAACATTTTTTTTTATTGGCTTAAAGTTCCAAAAAAAAAAATTACTAGACTCAACGTCAAAATCAGCTGATTGGCGTAAATCGCCCAGTAATGGATTAACGGCGTTTCAATTTTTTTATTAAATTTTTTCTTGTGTTTTTGGGGGTGTTATTTCGTGTTTTTTAAAAGAAGAGATTAATCTGCAGTGTTTTTATTTTTTTTTTTGTGGACTATTTGACATTTTTTATATTTAATAATTTATTTTATTTTGAACTAAGTTTTTATTTTTTTTGGTTTTTTGGGAAAAAAACCAAATAGAATAGATATTTTTTTTGTGTATAAATCACAATGATTACTGTATTTCCAGTTTGGAAAAAACTTCGAAACCCACTTCAGAGCTGT
>JAHBCN010017046.1:62828-77975 GCA_019359885.1 Listronotus oregonensis | reverse complement strand
AAAAAGGCGATTATTTTATGAGTAACAGGTTTTTTAATAAAATAATAAATTAATCGATCACTTCGTTTTTTAATAAAATTTTCTAAAAACAATAACTAGTAGATTCAGTAACATGTTTCAAAAATAATAAGATTGTGACTCAATGATCCGACAAAGCTCGATATCTCCAAAACCGTTTACGACAGAGAAAAACTAAGAGTACAAAAGTTACAGAACCTGAAAATTACTTACCTATTCCTAATGTTTTTTTTTTAATTAGGTATATAGTGATGCCACTTACTGGAGCAAAAATTTCAAAATCCAGGAAAACATTATTTTTGGCCACACTGTAAGAAGTGGCATCATTAGATTGCCTTTAAACTAAGATATAAATGTAAAAGTGATGGTTTAATAAAAAAAAAAGGAATACTTTTTATATAAATGGATTTTAAATTTCACTTCCGGTTTAGACGAAAAAGTAAAAACAACGCCAAAAGTATAATGATGACCTCATTTTTGCCAAAACCGAAAATGATATATAAAAAACTATCTACGTCGACATTGTACCTATAAGACAGTTCAAGAATTTCCAGCATAATATACAGGGAAGCGATTTTTTTAAATGAATTTTTTGCTATAATTTTTCTATTTTAGGTTAAAAGCTAAAAATAAGGAAGTTTTCTTGAATGGTAGTGGATTTTTTGGAAAATTCTGAAATAGAAAATAATTTTACATTTTATGCCCTTTTTTCTATAATTTTTGTATATTCAGTTTTTTACCATTATGAACGGTTTCGGATATATCGATCTTTGTCGCACTATCGAGCCACCTTGTATATGCAGAATGAAGTATTTGTACAAACTTTGTACGGCAAATGTTAGACTAATTTGAACATAGAAAGTTTATTTGAACTGAAACGCTTCCTAAATACCTTTTATTTTGAATTAGAAACCAATGTTTACATTCAAAGAAAATTTAAATATTTTCTATCACTAAAATGAAGCGCGATGAATAAATAAACCCCTACATTTAAAATATGCTTTTTAATCAAATAATTTAAATGTACATGTAAGGTTAAAATTGGTATATTTTAAAATTTTAAAGCAAAAAATATAGTCTCCATCTTTATTTATTTGTAAGTATAAAAAAATATATATTTTAAGATTGCTTAGTTTAAATTATTACTACAAAAAAGCAAGACTAGCAAGACTCTTGCAGCAAGACCAAGACAAGACCAAGACCGGGTGCAAGAAACAAGACCAAGACTAGCCCGGTCTTGGTCTGGTCTGCTTTATTATCATCAAACAAACTTACGGTAACCTGGGTACCAGGCCATGAGGGCCACCCAGGTAACGAAGAGGCCGACGACCTAGCCAAATAGCTGATCTGCAATGAAGAAAAAATGATAGTGCCCTGAGCCATTCTGTAGGTTAATTACTCTGGAGGCCTCCAAAAGCAGCTATTAAGATGCTGCAGACAGAGCAGTTCAAGAAAGCCTGGTGGTTCAAAAACACAGGACAAAGACACAAACGAGTCATTGGTCTTTTGCTCCTCAAATACCTCGGTAACTCTGGAGCTCCCGCCGAAAATCGAAAAACGGAGAAACCCAGGAACAGAAACCAACCCCAAGACCCAAAAAGGGGAGGATAGCCTGTAGGGTTCTGCCAGGAGGCTGAAGAAACAGCCGTACATTTGGTGCCACTGCGAAGCACTATGTAGGCTTAGGTTTATTACGCTTGGTGAGGGAAAAGCCAAAACCGGCAAGATATATGGAGTGGCCAGTGTCGAGACTCTGGAGTCTAGTTAAGAAAACGGGCCTGGAAAAGGTACTCTAAAGAACGATAGGAGAAACTACAATAAATCTGGTAAGGTTGCAGTGGTGGAGGTCATTTTTGCCATCTCCGCTCAAATAATCTAATCTACCCCTTCATACAAAATTTGGTCAATTTATGTTTGATGGTTGCTGAGATAATTGACCGTTTCGATTTTTTCTACTAACCCTGTATATACTTCTTATGAGCAAAAAATCGTATGTAAATACTGCATTGTACCTTCGTTGCTTTTTAATCCAAATCGAAAATACTGACAAAATTTTTGAAAGATACAAGTTATCTTGTGTCCCTGTGTCAGATCCATGTGTCCATAGATGATAAAAATTACAAAAGAGCACGCCTCACTTATATTTAAACAGGTGTTTCGGATGATTTATAAGACACAGTAAACTGTACTGTGTCTTATAAATAAATAAACTTTTAAGCATTTAAAAGGCTGTCATCAAGAAAAAAAAAGTTGTAGACAATGAAATATTTTTTTATAGTTATTAATCTTACTTGCTTTACTGTTTCTATTCTTTAGCAAAAAACTTATTTCAACTACATCACTACGCAAATAGGATACATTATATAACTATATATCAAAAATTAAAACATATACCTGATTCCTATTAAAGTTTTAGACTTACAGTTTGCTTGACGCACTATTTGATCGTTTAATTCGCTTCTCAATGTTTTCTTTGGAATATGGATTATTTTTCATTTCAACAGCATGTTTCCATTTTTCTTTTTCTTTTTTACTGTAGGTTCCTAAAATAAAATACCACCTTATTAATGAGTGTAAATTTATTTTTTTACAGTCTAGTTACTTTGAAAATAGAGTGAGTTTTTGAAAACATGGACCTGAACAAAAATAGTATATTGTGCAACAAGTGAGCGAGCCGGAGGCGAGTGCCGCAAATTAGCGAGTGGAAATTGTGCTATTCAAACATGCTGCACATTATACTTTTTCTACGACCATTTCTTTTATAGCAAAACAAAAAAATATATAAGTATTTTTTATTAATGATTTATTCATTTTTATTAATAATTCGACGATTCTAGTGAGTACCTACCAACCAGAACACTTAGGTTTGGGTCTTTTACTTACACTTACCCACAAACTCAAAATCATTATTATTTTCTCGGAAATCACTATTTCCTTCTATTTCTCCAGGTTCACTTTCGCACTTTCTTCCTTTAGAGCTAAAAAGTATTTTGATATATAGTTTTTATACTGTAACTAGGGACTAAAATAATAGGCTATTTGATAGGTTTTTAAAATCCATTTTATATTATGTAGTAGAGTTTAAGGAACCCAGTAAAAGTTGTTTTTTTTAAATTCTGGTACATATTTGCTGAAAAATATCAAATTAAAAATTCAATATTTAAATAGTGTGCTAAAACGCTTCTTTGACAATATGGCGCCGCAATAGAGTAGGAGACGTCACTTGCCTGTATTCTGAACTGTGGCACATATCATTCACATATATTTGTTGCAAACAAAAACGAAAGTGCCATTGGATTTACATTTTATAAGTGATTTATGTAACAAAATTAGTGACAAACTGTGTGCTGTTCCAAAATGTACAAATACGTCGTTAAAAAAAAGAATGTCGAAGTTCGAAGTGCGCCGAAAGTGGTTGCAACTTTCTCGGAGGGATCCTAATGACATAGCGAATAGTACAAATATTTTCTTCTGTGAAGACCATTTCGATGTAAATAAAAATAATATTTATATTTTGTAATAATTAATAACATTCAGAATGTAAATATTTTCGTTATTGATTTGAGGTTATAAGACCTCTAATGTTTTTAACAGAATGTCTCTTGCAACTCACTTCGAATATTTCCTCTGTTTTCCATAATATTACTTAAAAATTGTAGCTACAGAGTCTTATGATTACAGCATTACACTAAAAGATCCCGACTAACTTGTTTGTTTTAACTTATCATTTATAACCTATAAAAGTTCCTGCTTGCTGTGGAAGTTCATTATTATTTCACTTTCTTATGATATAATTTAAGTTACCACTAAAGTGTTATTGTACTAACTTTTCTGTTTTCCCATTTTTTAGCTCCAGAGCATAAAAGTCGGAACTTTTTTTTGAAAAATATTCCGACCATGATTGCTTCGACTTGGGGCAGGTTTCTGCTGTCTGCTTTTACAAAATCGTTGTCCATGGTAAAATTACTTGACATAATTTGTAAAATATTGGCAATAACTCACACAAAAACAATGGATATTATAGGAAAATCTTATTAAAACAGTTTCGAAACCTAATATACTACAAGTAGGCGCAAGTAGCCAAAGGAGGTTAACAAGCAGGTGACGTCATCATAGACTCGACCAATCAGGAGCGTTTTGTGTCACGTGACAAATGTTTAAAAAATGCATTTTTATTTACGAATTTTTAAATAAATTTATTATTATTTTCAACTTACGTTAATAAATACCATTTTTAAACTCCTAATTTATACTGATAACAGAAATTGGCACTTTATTTTTCGCATTCTCAAATAGCCTATTACTTAGGTATATTTGACCAATATCGGCTTGCACAAAATGATACATTTAAAAAAAATCTTAGTATTTGATATAAACACTGTTTCGCTAATGATGTACCTACCTTGACTTTGGAGTTGAAGTTTTAAATATCTGTCGTGGTAGAGAACCATATCTCTCTGTATATTCTGCTTCTTTCTCTGTATTGCTGCAGACTGAAAAAAATGATGAATCGTCAACATCTAAAAACAAAATAATAAAAAAATTAAAAAACTGTGGTAAGATAAAATCTTTATGTTCAATACAAATTGTACGGTAATATACAGGGTGATTCCTAAGTTGACGCTTTTTTTAAGTGTATGTAGGACTCATTAAATTAAACAACTTTTTAAAATAACTTTTTCCAAAATACTAAAAAATAAGCAACTTACATTCATTTAGTGTGTCGAATACGGACCTGTCTTAAGTAAGTTATCACCGTCAAAGAAATCTTCGGGCTGTAGTGCTTGGACACGTTGAACGTGATTTTCCGGCAATGTTGTCCACACTTTTTTTTTTAACTTAAACCGACTTGACTTGCAATCACCCGAGTACTTGGGTCCAGAATAAGCCCGCAAGGAAAACCGTCGCGAATACATTCTCGGAGCAACGTTTGCAGATTAACAACACTCTCCATAAATGAGAAACATATTCACGTATTCATTGTTTTTATATTGTGCCATTTTCGCGATTTAACAATGATTTAAAATTAAAATTAATCCTCGCCTCGTGCGGTTAAAGCAATACGACTGACTTAAACTGAGATGATTAACGCGACAAAAACAAGCGTAAATAAGAAATACACTATCTTTTTATGCTCAGGCCCGCACTAGACACACTTTCAAATACATTTATGTAGCTTTGTTGTTTTTGGGTTTTTGAAAAAAAAAATTAAAGAAGTTGCTTATTTTAACGAGTTTTATACACAGTTAAAAAAGAGCCTTAACTTAGAAATTACCCTGTATTTGTCATAAAACTAAAAATTACTTTAACAATTATAAAAAATTTCTATTACATAAGATTAGAGTTAAAATAAGGGTTCTAGTATTTTTAAACTATTTTTTTGTTTAATAGCTTTTATTTTTCCAGTAACTAAACTTTAGCCATACATTTTTAGTCTCTTTAGTTTTAAAATTTTGTAATATCAAATTTTTTTGAATATTGTGCAGATACGCAATTATAAATTTTATGGTACGCTGCGCTGTACAAATATTTTATTCTAACACCATCAGAATTTTGAATTCATTAAATTAGATTAAACTTATGAAGTAAGTAAAATATGTATATGTTAGCGTCAAATCTGTCATTCTCGATATGAAAACCTTATTTGACTAACAAAAACTAACCATTTAGTTATTCCCTGTAATGCCTAGACAAACAATAAATTAAAAATGATTATTTCGCTATTTTTCCAAAACGGATTTAGGCATTACAGGAAATGACTGAATAGTTGTTTAAACACTGTAATAATAAGGCTATTGCGCTGTTTGCCGGCAATACATGTACTGTCATTTTTGGAAATGACGGATTTCAGTGTTTGGCGCCGACGTATATAACCCGTACATTCGTTAGTAGACATAATAAACCTTAAAAATTATTAGTTTCTCTAATGGATAATTAAACTAAAACTGTGGCAAGATCGTTATGGTCATATTTCTTTATTCTTAAATTCAAAACCGAATTCGGTCCTTGAACCTATTCTTATTTCCATGGAAATCGCCATCGCGGTATTTGAGATTTCTACAAATTTTTCGCTAAATTGTTTTATCAAGTAGTGGTACGTTACTTTATCAACTGCATAGCACTGTATCTATTATAACAACTAAACAGTCCACAAAAGCTCAAAGTCTATATACTAACGTACAGTGAGTGTCATATGTGAAGTATTAACGAAGGACTTAAAGATTTGGATTTTCACTGGGGAAGAAAATACACCTGCAAGCAGCACGTTTCCCAGTCTGCACACTCTACGGACCAAGGGATAAAGAAAGTGAAAAGTTCGGGTCCTCTCAAGATAGTCTGTAAAGGGAATGCGAAAGAGTGGCACTACGTGTTGCTTAATCAGAAGCTGCTAAAGGAGAAATTATATTGAATAGTTCCTCGCAGCAAAAGCTGTGAAAATACCTATAGAAGAGCAACAAATCCCCCACAGCCCATCGATAAAAAGAGAAAAAAGCTTTTCTGTAAGAATGGGGTCATTAATAAGACAAACGGCTCTCCTTTGGATAAAATCAAAAATGCTTAGAGTAGTGGGATATGCCATTTCCCAGAAATGGTAACGAACCTATAAAAGAGCGAAAAATTCCCTATAGCCCGTCGATAAGCCAGAGAAGAAAGCTTTTCGGTAAGAATAGGATTAATAATAGGACAAACAAATCTTCTTTAGATTACATAAGGAATGCTTAAAGTTGTGGGAGATGTCATTTTCCATAAATGGTAACAAACCTAAAGAAGAGCGACAAATACCCTACAGCCCCACAAAGGGCAAAAAAAGAAAGCTTTTCTGTAAGAGTAGGATTATTAATAAGGCAAAGGGCTCTCCTTCAGATAGAATCAAGAATGCTTGAGTTGTGTAAGATACTATTGCCAAGAATTTGTAAAAAAACTATAGAAGAGAGACAAATCCCCTACAGCCCGTCGATGAGCAAGAAAATAAATCTTTTCTGAAAGAGTGGGATTATTAATAAGGCAAACGGCTCTTCATTGGATGGAATTAAGAATGCTTAAAGTCGTAGGAAATGCCATTTCCCAGAAATGGTAACAAACCTATAGAAGAGATGAAAGCTTTTCTGTATGAGTGGGATCAAAATAAAGCAAACGGCACTCTTTTAGATTGAATCAAGAATGCTTAATGTCGTAAAAGATAACATTTTTCAGAAATCGTAACAAACGTATAAAGGAGCGATAAATCCCTTACAGCCCGTCGATGCTCAAGAGAAGAAAGCTTTTCTGTAAGAGAGGGATTAGAAATAAGGCGTTTGCCTTATTTCTAATCCCTCTTTTAAATTGAATCAACAATGCTTAGAGTTGTGAGAGGTGCCATTTCCCAGAAATGGTAACAAACCTATAGAAGAACGACAAATCCTCTACAGCCCGTTGATGCTCAAAAGAAGTAAGCTTTTTTGTAAGATCGGTATCAATAATAAGGCAAACGGCTCTCCTTTGGATGGAATTAAGAATGCTTATAGTTGTGGGAAACGCCATTTCCCAAAAATGGTAACACATTTCATGGTTTGGGATACATATAGAATATAGATATTAGAGATAGAGTTTAATGATAAAAATAGTCTTAAAAAAAGAATGTGATAACACGCAGAAATATTTAACAATAGCAAATTATTTTTTTAATAATCTTACCGTTGCCAACTTTTTTGTACCAATTGTTTATTAATATTTTTATAATTTTTTTTTTCTAAACTTACTATCATCATCCACGGTAATATCAGTTTTCCCTGAGTCGGTTATATCGAAAGATTTTTGTTCTTTTCCATTAACCTCTTTAACTCCGGAGTCAGTGGAAGACTCGCTTTGCTCATCGCCATTTTCAATTACTTCAAAACTTCCTTTGCCTCCTCCAATAATATTTTTAGACTGGACCAGTAAAGAATGTGTTGCTGAAGGTGGTCCTGGATCCTCATAATCTGATCCGACATCGGATAGGTCTGAGGTATCGTCTAATGGTTTATCGCCGATAAGAACCTGCAAAATTGTTAATTTTTAATAAATATAGACTTTTTCTGATTATTAATGCCGATGTTACGGGACACTACTTATATTTTGAGCCTTGACATTAGCGTCAGGTGCTGATGTTCTTGTGTCAGGTGCACACGTTTTGTTATTTGAGCTCGATTTGTGCTGTTTACAGTCACTTGATAATTGTCTCAGTAAAAAAATGGAATTGTCTTGTGAAAATTATTGGACAATGATTTATTATGCTTTTTTCGTGAATTGTTAAGACAGGAGTGTATCGATTAACTTATTTTCACCTATGACGATGAAACCATCAGCGTGAAGATGTGCTGGTATAACAAATTTGATCGTGACTGCCGTTCGCCCTCCTAAGAAAGTCGTAAAGGTCGTCTGAAATTAGTTGTTGTGTCGGAAAACATTGATGCTGTGCACAAAGTGATAATGCAAGATGGTCGTGTTGTGACAGACTGTGCAACTGAAATAACCTTGTATATTGTATGGTGTTTTAAGATGAACTAAATCCAGCCGAAGTTGTTCACGCTCAAAGCACTTTGAAACAAATGGACACCTGTTTTTTTTGGTATTTTTGGAAAAGAAGTCATGTGGCAATAGTGCCTTTAGGGACACGAAGTACAGGCAATTCTAAATGGTACACAACTATTTGTTTGCCCAGAGTCTTCGCTTAAATAAGAAAAACAAACAAGTGGGGTCGAATCATTATTCATAAAGATAATACCAGATGCCACACATTTCGTCTAACAACCGACTACCACCCAAAAAATCAATCGATAATCCAACGTACAGTCCCGATTTGGCACCAAGAAAATCTTTTTGTTCCTATCTGCAGAATAAACCGTTGATGCATTCAAAAACCATGTCTTAGAAGGGTTTAAAACGGAATGGATAAATGTTCCAGGTGATTCCAACACATAAAAAGCGTATAGACCATAATAAAAGATTTTTTGAAAAATAATATTTTTTATGATATATTTTTGTAATTGTTAGGCTCAAAATATAAGAGTCTTCCTTGTACAACAAAATAGACAGGTTATTGTAAATTGAAATAACTATAAAATAAAAGTATTTCAAAACATCTGCTTTTTAAGGGTTTCTTTTTAAGGGAGTGGATCATAGTTTAATTCCGTTATTAAAATAGAAAAGAACATAAAAACGGTACAAAAATTAAATATAATTTAATTTAAAATTCCTAAATTTGAATTTTAACACTATTTGAATTTCGAATTTTTTTTTATTCATAGATAATCAGTATATTTGTTATTTTAATTAGTGGTTAATTTTTTTATAGTTTTTATTTTTTACATCATAAAAGTATCATCAATTTGTAACCGAACGCCGAAATGTGGATATTTTTTTTAAACTATTTTAATTTTTAGATTGCAAGTTTACCAGTGGCGGCTCGTCCATAAGGGCTAAAGGGATGGAGCCTCCTGAGACAAAATGTAAATTACCAATAAATCAAAAATGATATTTTGTATTAAATCAATCAAGCCAAAAAATTTATAAAAATCACAATTTTCAGCTTAACTGATTTCCTG
This sequence comes from Listronotus oregonensis, assembly GCA_019359885.1. Classification (NCBI taxonomy): domain Eukaryota; kingdom Metazoa; phylum Arthropoda; class Insecta; order Coleoptera; family Curculionidae; genus Listronotus; species Listronotus oregonensis. Next base: position 68,394 of record JAHBCN010017046.1, on the reverse strand, counting down.
TTGCCAATTGCCCGTCACCCAGTTTAAGTCGCTCAAATTCCCGCCCTATATTCCTTACCGATGGCGAAACTTATTTTCGCCTCGACCGTCCCGTCCGCCTGAACCTGTAGTAGCTGCGGCCGCTGCGTCGTATTCCCCCACCGCACCGGCGAGCTATTTCCGACTTTTAATTTAGGAAACAGCCCATACTGACAGTGGGTCAGAATGACATAATAACGAAGGAATTATACGGAAGAAAGAGTCTATATTTTACAACTTTATCTTTGTAACTATTTTTAAAAATCGGGCTGATAACGGTCCATTTAAATATACAAAATAGTTTTCAGTAAAAAATTGAAACCCGGTTCCACGATGTAGACTGGTACACGAATAGTCAGTTAAGCCTTATGAGTTTTCAGATCTGACGTTATCAATGTTTCAGTAACAAGTCTCACCGTTCTCAAAATAAGAAACAAATTTAAAACTGTGTAAATAATTAAACAAAAATTAAATTTAAAATATTTACATTATGTTATGTTTCTTAAAAGATACAAAAAAAGAATATCTTTCTTTATTATAATATACTTAAAATAATTGGAGTTACAATGCAGGAATGATTTCTTTTTGTCAATATCAATATAGTTAAAGTGTCCAGTGTCAATTTTTGTGTTATATTTAATGAAAATTTTTTGTTTTTCTTTTAAAAAAATATTTAATATTCATCGTAAAATAAATTAACAATTTAGTTAAAAAATTTAGTATTACCCTAGCATCGGATGTTGGATTTGGTACGAGCATTGGGACAGGCACAGGAGAATGAGTTCCCTGAAAGTGACGTTTTTGTAAAAACCAGTTGGATTCGCTATCGTTGAGTAAAGAAGAACTTGATCTAAAATATTCGGCATCATCTTCTTCCTCGTTGTCGGAGTCGAAATTGTCTACCTCTTCGATATCTTGCTTTATCTAAAAACATAATTAAATATTACTGAAAAGTCAGATTCCTAAAACAGGTCGATTAAAATCACATGGTTATTAGTTATTGTTTTTTTAAATAATTTAGGTCGAAATCATTCTCGTCAAATTAATGTGTTATTTCATTTGGATAATTTCTATAGGGTCTTTGATTATATTTACGTGTCATCTGGAGTCGTTATTTTTAGAGATAGGTAAAATATTTTTTATTGCTTTATTTGCTTTCTTATAGATGTGCTATTCAGAAGAACAAAAAATCGCTATTGTGCGTCTTTTTTATGGCAAGAATAATCAAATAACGATAGTGCAAAGGTAATATCACTTATTATATCCATAAAAATGAGTACCATCTATATACATTATTAAATATATGGTAAGAAAGTTTAGTGAACGAAAAAACTTTAAAATAAAGAAAGCAACTGTAGCACGAAATAAAAACAAAGATTTGGATATCCTCGTTTTTTTTTTCAGGATAATTATTATACTTTTTATACTAGACTATCACTAACTACTTTTAATATTTTTAGAAAATCCTGAAACATCAATCTCGGATGCGGCATCTGAACTTAATATAACAGATTATAAAATTTATTCAGCCTTAAAATTTTATATATAATTTATAAAATTTTAAGGGTTATAAATTTATGTCCGTCAGAATCTTTCTGAACAAAACATCCAGGACCGACCTGAGTATGCATTGGAAATAGCTAGGTTTATAGCAGGATCTAGAGTTTTTAAATAAAATTGTATTCACCGACGAGTCTTCCTTTATCATAGCAAGCATGTTTAATGGTAAGAATAAACAAGATTGGTCCAGAGAAAACCCTCACCAAATTCAGCAACATAACAATTTTATTGTTTTCATGGCATTCTTGATACTAATATGAAACTTTTTTGCAATTTATTTATAATTTAAGCTAAAATATCTCGAAACTGGTTTACCCAAATATCATTTAATGATATAATTTACAGGGTGTCCCATTTAAAAAAGTTGAAGTTTTCCATAATTTTCCATTTTTTTATTGCGATATTTTTTACTGATAATTTCAAAAGATAATATGGAAAAAATACATTTTTTTTATAAAACATTTTTTCTATCTTCAAAAATAAAGGCTCCAGATTCCATGTAAATATAATCAAGGACCCTGTACCTATCTAACACACACTGGTCTGTAAATGGTCGTTTATATGTACAAAATCGACATCATTCCCAACATATTTCAAACCATTTGCTCCTATGGGTCATGTTGTAAGTATAAAAGACACGAACAAGAACATGCGTATATTACTTCAAAGCATAAAATACAAACAATATAAAAGGAAACCTGTAAATTTTTTTGTTAAATTAATAAATAAAAAAGAAAAAGCTTTTCTGTATTTGAGGCGGAAATTCGCGAGTTCAAACTTTTCAAACACAAAGATTTTAAAACTCCAATTTTGGCAAAAAATAGGTCATGGGTTGCCTTCAAAAGTGTAGGCAAAAACTTTCTAGGTAACCAGAATTTGAGTACTACGAGGTTCTAGTTAAACAATCTTACAAAAAGTTAGGTGTAACATGTTACTTAAGCTGCATTTTCTTTACCATTTGGATTTTTTTTTCTAACAATTAAGGTGCAGTTTTAGAGATTTACAAAGTATACAATTTCGATCCAAAGAAAATTAAGGAATATAATTGTCTGCGAAATTTAACATAAAGAAGTTCTACCCTATTTATTGTAAAGTGAATTTAACAACCTCTAGAAATAACATAAAAATTAGGAACGGATTATTATTTTCCACCCAAAATAACCCCTTGTTACCAAAGGACATGTTTTGTACCAATATCTCAGAAAGAGCAAATAATAGTAATAGATAAAATAACTTTTTTGCCTTGAATCCTGCATCTTCCCTATTATTAATTTCTGGACAAAGGCAAATGTCTCCAAATCGCAATATTTTGATTCAGTCTATACATTATCCTAAACTATTCTTACATCGACCTGAGGCCCGGTATATGCCAAAATACATCCTGCCCCAAATAAATCTGAGCTGCTCAAAGGGATCAGGATTTCTTTATCAAAGGAGGAGGCACACTAAAGCAATCTGCAGTCATCATCTTTTCAAATATTACGTTTTTTTTGATACCAGTACCGAGACCGGTACCTATTCTACTTACCATAAGAGTAACCTTGTCTACATATTTTCTTGATCCAAAACTGGATTCGCTTTGCATCCAGTCTTCCAAACTGGATACAGACGTCGTATCCAAATCTGTAGTTTTCCATTTGCTATCTAAAGTTTCCTCGCCGAAAAAATACTCTTTGTCATCTTTGTTTCTCGAAGACGTCGAAACTCTACTGGAAACGCTGTTCGCCGAAGACGATGGAAGATTGTTTTGACAACTAGTTATTACCTGAAAATAAAAAAATCAGTAAAACATTCGTCGTTATTTAATTCTTATCTAATTGGATAGAAGTGTGAAGAAAAACACTGTTTCTTTGGGACAGTCCACGAAGGCTAAGGCCTAAGTACTAACATACCGTGGGTGTCTGAAGTATGGTAATAGGGAGTTTATTCACACGAGACTTAAATATTTAGAGATTTGGGGGAAAAGGAAAAACTTCTGCGGGTAGCAGGTTCCATAGTTTGGACACTCTAGGAAGGAAGGCATGAACAAAGTGAAAAGTTCGGGGCCTCTCAACTTGGACTGTAAAAGGATGCATAAGAGTGGCACTACGTGTTTGTCTGTTGGAAGCTGCCAAAGGAAGAATTATACTGGTCAACTCTTCGGAGCAGAAGCCGTGAAAATATCTACAAAAAAGGGACAAGTCCCCTACAGCTCATCGGTGGGCAAGAGAAGGAAGCTTTTCTGTAAATGTGGGATCATTAATAAGACAAACACTTTTTTTCTGGATGGAGTCAAAAATGCTAAGTGTTGTAGGAGACGCCATTCTCCAGACGTGAGAACAATATTCTAAAGAGGGTCTGGGATACATACAGAGTATACAGATTAGAAGGGGACAAATACTTTCTGGATCGAAAAAGGAATCTAAGCTTTTTTGAAGCTGCTGAGGCTATGAATATAATGTGTTTGTGCCAGTTAAGCTTATTCTCAAAAGTAACACCCCATAATATTAAACGATTCTTTGTTCTGCAGAACTTGGCCGCTCATATGTAACGAATTAGCATTGGCCGACTTTTTTCGCGATAGCGAACATGACTGTGTTTTGGAGGCATTAAACTAAGGGAAAGGAAAGTTTAAAGGAAAAGAAAGACTTAATAGTATTTACTATACAGGCTAATTCAAAAAACCTACACAATAAAATCCCTTAATGGAAGATAGCTTGACCAAAAATAAGACAAACAAGTTATGTAAACATAGCTTCAAAAGAGCCATATTTTTAGGAAAGGGATGGTAAAAAACATTTCCAGCATTGAGATTTTTCCTTAATTTTCAAATTGGGTTTTTCTCTTTAAATAAAACTCGTTACAGTTAAAACATTGACCGAAATATCCCCTCTGTTCATAAACTTTTATCACTATTATTTACCAGTGGTGTAGTTTCGGACTGTTTCGTTCATATATTTTTTTTATCATAACGTATTTGGTATTAATATTATTAATAATTCGGTACATAATACTTATTTTTTGCTTAATTCTACATAAAAAAAGTACTCCTGAATTAACTCGATAAACTTAACCGCTTTCGAGATATTCTAATTTTAAATTTGCTTGGCGCAAAAAAATAACATTTAAAATTAAAGACAATAGCGGTTATTAAAAAAAAATTTCTTACAAATGCATTAAATTCTCGTTTAATTGTTTTTTTTTGTAAAAATTAGAAATATTGGTGGTGGTCTGGCAGAATGTTGGTCAAGTATTAATTTGCCAGACCAATTCTATTTAAAAGAGGAATAAAAACCAAAAATTTTAAGGTTTAATTTTTTCTTATACCCTATTATATAGAAAATTAATCATTGCAATAAATATTTTGAGGGTGGTTTGACCAACAGTTCAGTATCAAAAATGGGGGTGCCAGACTTAAATTTTTATATTCTACTGATTAAAACTTCTTAGTACAATAGTAAAACATTGTACTTATGTCTTGTACATCAATTTAAAAAAAAATAGAAGAAAAAACAAAAAATGGTCAAGTTACAGATTGCCGGTTTATTACTTGTCTATTATTCAAAGTAAGTCTATTTAGTCAAGTAATAGTCTATTTACGACGGTCGCCGCTTGGACTAATATAACATTTTTGACCAAAGAATCTTTCATTAGGCGATAATATATGTTTTCTGAATAAATCTGTATATTGTCATAAATAAATAGCTAAAAAAAACTTTTTAATATGGAAATAACCATAAGTTACTTTCCCTCCTCAATACACCTCACAGCTTATAAAGTTCTAGTAGCAGAGAGTTTTGTATCAAATTTATTTAAAAAATATATATTAATTTGGGTAGTCGTCAGACTACCTAGTCTACTATCGTTACAATATTATTAATATTGTAAAGATATAAAAATATGTGATTCAAAATTTACCAAATTATGAAATAGTAATTTATTTTAAAGGATCGTTGCTAAAGTACAAAATAAGTTTTACTTGCAAATATTTAAAAACAGATCCAAAGTT